>CM061134.1:38044898-38220907 GCA_030789695.1 Scilla litardierei
ATGTCAAAATCACTCGTAACATTGATTTCTACAACGTATTTGATGGGTATTTGCTTATTGTCGATATTATTTACTTCCCGTATGGCTAGGCCCTGACAAGGCTAGCCAATTTATGTTCACTAATCTGAACTTATTATTGCTTTTATCGTTTAATGAAATCAATGTTGCTAGTGATGCATATACGGCCACTTTGACTAGTTTTCATCGTTTCATCTTCCGACGTCTTCGTGCCCTGACCGGACGAAGCGTTGAGTTATATGAAAGACATGATATTTCAGCGATTATTAACTCCTAATGAAATCACAACCGTAGCACATTCACTTCATACGTGTTGGAGTTGACGTAGTTAGGGTGTCGTAATTATTGGTTTCTATATCTTTTCGCCCTATCTTAATTGTATAATTCTTTGGCACGTTTTCATACGCTTGATCGCCATATTTTCCGACGTTCTCGTGCCTTGACCGGACGAAACGTTGAGTTATAGAAAAGGTATTGATATTCATTGATTGCACACACCCTCACGAAATCAAATCCAACACATACTCCCCATATTTGTACCCCTCTCCAAGTCACCGTAAATATCGTTTTATTTTGCTATTTGATACTCTTGATCCTATATCTTTGTGTTCGATAGGTGGTTGGTTATCATCGTATTATTACTCTTTTCAGATTGACGTTCGTAGTTTTGCAGGTCAGTTGTCCCGTGGATTCGATACCTGGACTCACCAGGATATTACTTGCACGATCTCCTGCGCTTGGGAGTAAAGTTCTCACATCATTTGAGACGAGGCAGTGAGTCGAAGAGGACACCGTTATTTGGCCTCCCTGTGTTCGATACCCGCTCGCCGCTACACCGTGCGCTTGCGGTAAGACTAGCGATTCGTGTGCACGGGTGTGCATCCGGGCATCCGACCAAGTTTTTGGCGCCGTTGCCGGGGAGGCACTAGTGTTTGATTCTTCCTATCTAGCTATTTTTATTTTTTACTCTATTATTTCTATTTTTTATTTTTTATTTTTTACCCTTCCTTTGTGCTAACTATTTCTTTGAAACTTTGTTCTCCCTTGCATGTACACGAGATCCTCGGCGAACCCCGAAGAAATTATACGATCCGGAGATCGAGCGTACATTGAGGAGGATCCGAGCGGAGAGGAGACCCATTACGGAAGGGAATTTTATGACCCATCCTGAGACACCCAAAGAATTGGCGGCACGAATGGCGAGGATCATTTCCATTAGAGATATGCTTCGGCCTAAGATTTCTTCTACGGCCTCGTCCATAGCTATGCCGGAGTTGGCGGCCGACAAAAATTTCGAGTTAAAGACCGGATTGGTGGTTCTTATGCAACAAGATCCTTTTCATGGGAATTCCCATGAAAACCCTCATTACCACATCCAGCTCTTCCTATCAAAATGTGCCACCTTCCAAATGCCGGGCGTCTCCATAGATGCTATCAGACTGCGCCTCTTCCCCTTCACACTCAAGGACAAGGCCTTATATTGGTTGAGGATGCAAGCTGAAGGAATCTTCGCCACTTGGGATGAATTGGCGAGTGCCTTCGTCGACAAATTTTACCCACCCTCCAAGACGGTGAAGATAAGAAGTGCTCTCATGTCCTTCAAGCAAGGACCTCAGGAGATCCTCTACGAGGCATGGGAGTGCTTCAAGGACTTGCAACATCAATGCCCCCATCATAGCATAGAGGATTAGGAGCTTGTCCATAGCTTTTACAATGGACTCCAACCAGGGACTAAACAGATTATCGATGCCATCGCAAATGGAGCCATTTTGTCGAAGACTCCCGATGAAGCTACGGCCTTGCTTGAGGAGATGGCCTCGAACAACCAACAGTGGGGCGACGAGCGAGGACACTCTTCGTCCTCCTTGAAGCCGTCTAGCATTTATGAGGCCAAGGCTGTCACGAAGCTAGCCAACAAATTTGATTCTCTCCACAAGGTAGTGGAGAGATTGGAGAAGTATATTACGGAGCCTCAAGGAGCCCCTTCTACATCCACGCCGACAAATCATATGAGCGATTGGCAAGACCAATCCCAAGCCATGTATGTAGGAGGAGAGCATGGAGAAGGAGCGTTGGAGCAAATTCAATATGTCGCGGGGAATTCTGGATATTGGGCCAATCCGGCCGCTAGAAACCATCCGGGTTTCTCTTATGCCAATAATGATGGTGCATTGAACCCCCCGCAACAACAACCTCCTCAAGCTCGAGCTCCACCACCACAATCGAATTATCCACCAAGGGGGCCACCGCAACAAAACTTCCCACCGAGGCAACAAGTGGGACCTTATAGGCCACCCGGGTACAATCAAGGTTGGAGAAATCCCAACCCTCCATAAGCTCAACAACGTTCGGAATTTGAAGCTAAGGTGGAGGAGTTTATGGTGGAGCAGAGGAAAATCAATGCTTCGTTGAAGGTGGGACAAGATTCTCTTACCACCGTCGTCGCTCAAATTGGGGAGCAACTTGCGTTGCTCAATAGAAACAATCAATAGTTACCGGCTCAACCCGAGCAAAATCCACAGGGCAACACTGGCCATATCAACGCCGTGGTTGCTGTTACTACAAGAGGCGGGAAGGATACCACTCCCGTCATGACTCAAGTCAAGGAGCCCGTGGTGGAGATTCTACAAGAGAGCGAGCCGACAATTGAAGTTGAAAAATAGAAGGAGCCGAAAGGAGAAGTGAAATCTAGAATGGAGGAGCTTATTGATGAGCTCCGATTTATGCCACAGGTGCCCTTCCCTCAACGGCTAGCTAGAGCCAAGATGGAGAAACGGCTAGCCAAGTTTCTCGAGTATTTGAAAGGGGTGAGCCTCAATATCCCCTTCCTCGACGCTATAGTGGAAATCACATCCTACGCCAAGTTCTTAAAGGACTTGATTACGGGAAGGAAGAGGAAGGAGAAGATCATGCTCGCGGAGGAAGGGACTTGGTTCACAAAGAGGGAAAAGGAGCCCGCCAAATTTAAAGATCCAGGGAGTTTCCGGATTCCTTGCACTCTAGGCGGCGTCCCTCTACAAAAAGCATTGGTAGATTTGGGGGCTGGTGTTAGCCTCATGCCTCTCTCCATGTTCCGGAAGTTGAATACCGGCACGGATTTAAAGCCTACCGACATGCGGATTCAACTAGCAGACGGTCGAATTACAAGGCCGGTTGGGATCGCAGAGGACATCCCACTCCAAGTTCCGGGAGGCATATGTTTGCCATGCGATTTCGTGATAATGGACATCAAGGAGGAGGGCGATACATCGCTCATACTTGGACGCCCATTCCTCGCCACCGCCGGTGTTATTGTCGATGTGCGGGAGGGGACTCTTATCTTGAACGTTGGCAACATCGAAGTGGAGCTCCATATACCAAAGGCAATGAAGCACATGCCGTATCATGAGGAGCTAGATTACATGGACCTCCTCGACGAGGTCATCGAAGAGGCGATCACCCACTCCATCGGCGCACCCCACGAAGATAGCTTCGAATAAGGCCTAGATTTGGCCGAGGAAGAGAAGATGGAGCACTCCCCTGATATCTCCATGGCGATTGATGATGGCGACACTGATGTCGCAAGAATATGGGAGCTCTGCAAGCTCTCGAAGTTGAGGACTCCGAAGAAAGCTCCACCGATATGACGATCGGTGTCACCGGTAAAGTCGAAGACCGGAACAAGCTCTAGCTTGGAGGAGCCACCCCCCAACATTGCCCGTGACGAAGGGGCGCTGAGGAAGACCACACACCGCCATGATCCAAATCCGAGCGGTCTTCCCGGCAAATTTGACGGGAGCATCTCATATGCACCCAACATCCCGCGCTAAATTGAAAATTTAAAGGGGTCGAGCTCAAGACCTTAAACGAGAGCTTGTCGGGAGGCAACCCGACGGTTATCACATTATTTCTATTTTAGTTTTTATTTTTGTTTTAGACTTTATTAGAGTTTTTGAGTCGTTTGCCCGAAAAATTGTGACAACAGGTCCTATTTTCTTTGACAGTAGGAGGAGGAAAGGATATCTATCATATGGAGGATGACTGTCACGCCCCGCTTCCCTAAAATGGAGGCGAGATGTGAGAATGTCCGCTCAAACGTGGAGCTGTGAAGCTGCACGCCTGATAAGCGTAAATTTAGTATAAGCAGGTCCCTGTAATTACAAACGAAACAACAACAATAATAATAATAAGATGAGACGGATATGAAATACCAATCCCACAGTTTGTCCACCAAAATATTCAACATCACAGAAAAGCCGCCAGGCTAAAGGAAAGAGTCTAAAGGCCCAGAACAAGGCCAAACAAAACACAAACATAACAGAGTATCAAACTAGGTGCCACGCACCGACAACCTAAGCAATCTAACAAAAACTAGACGTAGACACTAAGACTGATCTCCAGTGTCTACGAAGTCCTCGTCCAACACGGGCGCAAGCTCGGCGTCCGCAAACACCTCACCCTCAGCAAGTAACTCTGGCTCGGGGTCTAACATGTGTCACCCAAAAGAGAAAAGGGGCACATGTCAGCAAGTCTAAAAGACTTGGGCAAGGAAACTGAAAGTAACTAACAACCTAGCGCTTATAATATTAAACAATGACATGACAATTTAGTTTGATGCATCAGTTTAAAAAGAGAATATCACGCACTCACGATGTAGCGAAAGCTACCAATTCACTAATCACTTATCACTTATCACTGTTTATCACTTAGTGCATAGAGAGTCCACCTGCTGGCCAGCTCGTGGCTCAGGCCGCTTATCTCTATCACTATTAATTACTTGTGCACTAGAGATTTCGCCTGCTGGCCGGAGTGGCGGATCAGGCCATCTCGGGGCTCAGGTGGCCGCATATCTCTTACCCCACCCATATGTGTCGAGCGTTGGGGTTTCCAACTACAGGGCTCGCTTCTGGAACACGAGCCAGGAATATAAGTATTGTAGCGTGTGCTACACAATCACGATGACTAATCAATATGCAATGCCATGAACAGATATTTGCGTATCGTCAATTGAATTTAAACATGACATACAAACATGATGAAGGCGACGGACCAAGCTTCGTTGTCAAGCTAGGTCAATGGCGTCTAGACGGCTATCCTTTCACCGTCTAGTCTCTTTTACGCTAAAGCAAGGGAAATGGCATAAGACATGGCCCAAATTAAGAGATGCAAGTTTCACTTGCCTGATACCGGGGTTGACAAGCAATGAAGATCGTCACAAGCTAAACCACGGGTGGATCACTGATATAGCAAAACAATTATTAGAACAATGATTCTAAATCGTTTTCTTAATGGAACCCTAATCATCTAATAATCCATTTTATTAGGGTTTCACAATGTCAATGTGGGTTATGCTAAAACTAAAGGAATCGAGCATTACCGTGAAGAAACGAAGGAACGATGCCGAGCAACCACGGCAACGGAAGAACGATCCGACTCAGATCTGGAAATGAGGGAAAAATCTGGAGAAATGGGTTTTGATGTGGATTTTGGGGGTTTGATGAAGGTTTGGGGAAGATGGAAGGTGGGTTGTGACAAGGGAGGGTTTGGATGATGGAGGATGAGCTTGGGATGAAGGATTAATGGTTTGAGGAAGATGGGGGCTCAATGGAGGAGGAATTAGGGTTTTAGGTCATGAGGAAGAAGAAGAAAACGTTTAGAGGGGTATTTATAGAGTTTGGTGGCGGCTAGGGCAAAACTAGGGTTTACAGCACTGGTTAGTCGATCAAAGAACAACCACTGACCGACTAGTTTGGGAACTAGTCGGTCGGTTGACCAACGCAGACTGACTAAGTGTAAATAGTAACCCGACTGTACAGAAGAACTAAGAATTAGTCGGTCTGAGTACAAAACTTAACCGACTAGTTTAACAACTAGTCGGTCGAAAGATGAACTTAGACCGACTAAGAATGAACAGTACCGATACCAAAAATTAGTAATTGAGTTAGTCGGTTAAAGAAGCATTGCTGACCGACTAGTTTGCAACCTAGTCGGTCAACCAAGGTTCTTAGACCGACTAACGACAAACAGTAACTCCTGAATAACTTTTCAAGCCCGCTAGTCGGTTCAAGAAGGTTTTCCGACCGACTGGATCGTCATCTAGTCGGTCGGTGCCCCTTCTTATACCGGCTAACGTGCACCAAAAGTTCCGAAATGGAGCGCGAAGCTCCGGGATGGTTTCCTAAGTCTCCTAGGCTCGTTCTAACTCTAAGATATCGACATTATGAAGCCCGTCACGAATGACTTACTTCAAACACGCCGACCGACGGAAGAATCTAGAGAATCACGACGAAACGAACGAAAATGAAACTACGGAGACGGAAATGGAAATCTCAACAAAGGAAAACAACCAAACATATAAATATTTATAATAAAATCCATACATGAAAAACCAGTCGTTACAATGACCGAGGCGAAGAAGAGCGCTCCAAGAATGCGCTCGAGGCTTAGGAGGAGGAAGAAACCACCTGGAGGAAGAAAAACAGAGAGTAGAGCCAAAACGGAGCCTCGAAGCAGGAAATAGAGCCTCACTCGGCCGAGTACCATAGTCACTCGGCCGAGCAAAGAAAGCCGTCCGCCCGAGTGGCGCACCAACGAGGGAAGTCTGATGTACCCAACTCTCTGTCTTTTTTGTGATTTCAGTATAAACTACCACTCGGCCGAGTATAGTTCTTCACTCGGCCGAGTGAAACTGATACCCTCCTAGGGCAAGTGCTGTCGAGTAGCTTGTGCCACTCGGCCGAATGGACTTTCTCCACTCGGCCGAGTGTGGCAAAGTCACTCAGCCGAGTCGTAAGCGGCGGGGAGAAATTTAAACTCATTTTTCGTTACGTCACTCGGCCGAGCAACATAGTCACTCGGCCGAGTCGTAACTACCCCTATATATATCGTGAGGGCTCGGCGCGAATTCCAACGCAGCTATTCCCAAATTTCCGCCCGAGTCCCCGCGACCTTTCGTCTCCTCGCCCGCGACAGCCGCTCCCTCGCCCGATTCACCCCGCCGCCGGCCCCGATCGCCGCACCACCGCCGGCGACCACTCCGGCGACCACCCCCGACCTCCGGCGACCACCCCCCATCGCCGGCCGAGCTCCGGTGATCCCCTATTTCGCGCAAAAACTCTTTTTCTCCCTATTTTTGACGATCCGTACACCTATTGAGCCCCTAACTCAAATCGACTTCTTTACTTATCTGTTATACCCCATCTCCCCCATGTATTTTGAATTTTATACGCTGATATCATTGTTTGATGTGCAGGCTATCTTGGGGGAGCTTAGGGGAGCTTTCAGACGCGCTATTGGCTTCGTGGAGGCGGCGTCTTCGCACTTACCTGCTGTTTTGCTCTCGTGGCAGGTTCAGGTACCTTCGTTCCATTTTTTTAGCACGCCGCATTTTTCATTAGTTGGGTGAGCACTCGGGGCACACATGCCGCCCCGTACACGGCCACGCACTCGGGGAGCTTCCGCTAAGCGGAAGCGGCCGGATGAGCCCGGCCCCTCCCACGCTAGGGAGGACTCCCCTCCACCTTCACCACCTCACCCCACACAGCCATTTCCAGCCGACCCCATCCATCTACAGCCACTTCCAGCCGATCCCATTCACGCACAGCCGCCACCGGCTCCAGCCGTCGGGCCACTGGGCATCACGTTCAGAGACGATGTACAGCGCGTCCGATTTGAGCGTATCACCCAGCGCCCGATAGTACCCTCCAGGTTCGCTCATTTAGCAGACCTAGACCGCCTGTGGATACTTGAGGGGATGCTCACGTTGTACGACAACGTGGGTTGGCGAGATTTTTTGTCTGTGTCGGCGGACACCTACGTCCGTCCGACACTCGAGGTACTTAGCTCGATCGCCCGGACCGATGAGAGATGCTCCTTTAGACTCATGGATCGAGAGTGTCAGATCACTCTCGATATGCTCAGAGCATTCTTTCAGTGGCCCGCAGTCCCCGCGCCCGACCGTGCCTACGCACCCACTCATATCCCACCACCGTCGTTTGACGCTTCCACGTTCTGGACACATATCACGGGCTCCCACCATGGCTTTGACCCTAGTAGGGCCAAGGCCTCAGCCATAGTCCACCCCTGCCTCCGCATAGCACAGCGCCTTATGGCGACCACCTTTTTAGCGAGGTACGAGCCTGGGACGATGTCTACGCCTGAGCTCTATATGCTCTACGCGATGACTCGCCCCAGAGTTCTGGATAGGGATGGTGTTGCGATGGTCCCCGCCGTTGAGATTGACGTCGATAGCTGGTTTTTGGACCGCATCATAGTATCGGTGGGTGCTCGCTCCCTGATATGTTGCGACGGCCTGATCACCCTGCTAGCCCTGATGACCGGCGAGGACCTTCCGACCGACCTGCGTCGACCTTCGGGCCCCACTTCACTTTCGATAGACGTCATGGCCCGGATGAAGATGCTTCGTCCCCACGTCCAGCGGCACTGGGTATGGTTGCACGGTCCCTTCGGTGCTGACTACATGATTCTCCCGAGCCCCGCTCGGACACACATAGGACCAGCACACGAGGACTGGCTTCCGGCGATGGATCTCCTGATCCCCGCCGCCTACGTGCTTGAGGCCGAGGGAGCTGCGCCTGCACACCCTGCACCACCAGTTGACCCCGTGATCGCTCAGCCTGAGCCTGCACTTTCTACCACTCCCGACACCACTGTCCACACTTCTGCCGGTGTCGGGAGTACACTTGCTGAGTCGTCCTCTACTTCCACCACGTCTACCACCACCCCCACCACTGCTGTGCCCCTGTCAGTTGAGCCCCTCACCTCTTTGCTACCCGAGCGTCCACCTTCTATTGTTGAGAGCGGCGAGTCTTCTTTCGCTTCCGTCGTGGAGACCCTATCCACTTTGATCTCCGCTGAGGTCTCACCTTTTGTTCCCCACACTTCCTCCCCAGCGGTCGACCTTTCTGTCTCCACGGCAGCTGTCCTATCCGAGAGTGTCGTGACGTCTGTTCCCACATCTGTGTCACTGACCTCTCTTACCGCCTCGTCACCGATTTTGTCTTCCACTTCCACTGCTGCTGCTTCCACCTCACACCAGCTTGCGTCCCAGCCTCGCACTGAGGCTGGGCATCCACTAGTGAGCACAGCCCCCTTTCCACACATGCCTGCTGGCCCGATTGTTTACACCGCCTGTGTCCGACAGCCCCGTCCTTCACAGCCTAGACCTATTCGTCCCTCCGCTCCACCACCCCCTGACGCCCTAGTTCAGAGCCTTCGTGCTCTTAAGGGGGCGGTGAGTGGACTCAGTGGCGATTTTAGGGCTCTCTCTGCCGCGGTCAGTTCTGTGGAGTCCCGCGTCGCCATGCTTCCCGATATTTAGGCTTGCCTGAATCAGATACTGGCGCAACTCCCTCCACTACACCCACCCACCCAGCACACACGTCCACCACCCACCCAGCACACACGTCCACCACCCACCTAGCACACACATCCACCACCACCCACCACCACCCCCACCTCCGCCACAGGACGGAGATGGTGCAGCTCCACCAGCTTAGGCACACCATTGATGCAATTGATCCTTTTTGTCGTTATGCTGCCCATTCTCTGCTAGGTCCTGTCGATATTATTTTTTCCCACCCCCTCCCCCCACACTATTTTTGTCCCTATCAGATCACATCATTTTATATTTTCTTTTTTGGGAGTGAGGGAGAGTATTTTTGGTGACACACACATATCTGCATCACTCTTATCCTTGCATGCATCGCATCCGCATCATATTTTCATTTTGTTATTTTTATTTATTTTTATCATGCATGCACCCACCCCCCACCCATTACACGTCTCTCGGTGTTCCACACTTTGCACATTGAGGACACTGTGCACTTTAGCTTGGGGGAGTGGGTTCTCACGCTTTCCACTTTTATCACCTTTATTTTTAGTTTTTCCACTTTTTTTTTCAATTTTGCACCCATTTTTCATCACGTTTTCATTTTTTTTACCATGCATCACGTTTTTCTTATTTTCTTTGTGTGCTGCATTGTAAATATCTTTGTTTTTCGTTTATCTTTATTTCTTTCATCTTTTGCTAGAGATGATTTTTCTGTGATGATGATGACGTGGTGTTAGCTTTTCTCTATATGCATGCTAAATTTGTCATGTCATAGCTTTTGCTTCTGATATCTATGTTCTGCTTTGCATTTAGAAATAGTAACCCACTTCTTTTTCCGTATGAAAATGGATGAAATCCTATTATTAGCTGATGTCTGATGATTCATATGTATGCTATCGTATAAAACACACCAAGATTCACGCATTGATGCTTATATCTGGAGTACTGCTTTCTTTTCTCATATCACTTCTTATTGCATGATTTGTACGCTTCACTTCAGGTTGATTGAATGTTTGCTAGCATTGATAAATCTGGATTAGTTTACTTTTTGAGATCAAACTGAGTAGATTAGATTACCCTGCTGAAGTTGTCATGCACGTCCTATAGAGTGAACCGAGAGATACATTATTTCTTTCTCCACATATCTTGAACATTATTTCTCTATTTTCATTGGTGAATCTCCCCTTAGCAATTCTATTATTGGCATCCCCTGTTAGTATATCACATGCTCCAAATTCCCCAAAACCCAAAGAAAAAAAATACTTGTTTATCCTTCTCTTTGATTTGAGATTATTTGTGTATATATGCTATAAAAAGAGAAAAAGAAAAAAAAGAAAAGAAAAAGATTTGAGAATAAGAAAAGAAAAGAGAAAAGAAGTTCGAAAACGATCCCATCACATATCCTTTCTCTCTTTCCTCCCTCTTTTGCTTTTATTTTTGTTTTCTTTGACTTTTGGAGCTTCAAAAGGAAACAGGGATGTAAATATTGTTTTGTATATGCCACCACGCTTATAGATAAGCTTGGGGGAGAGAATCCAATGATGTGTGAGAGAGTGACTACCTGACGGTGCATGACAACCTAGGCTAAGTAATATTTTATACTCGGTGAGATTGCTAAAGTTTCACGAAATCCAGAAATCTACGCTTAGCATTCATTTCATGAAAACCACACTTTTTCTATTCTTACTACTCTATCGTGTGATATCTCTTATACTCCGTATAGAAAGCATTCAATTGAAAAGTGTGTGATCTACGATATTGTATACCGCTTTAGATGCTTCAGACGATGTTAATCTTAGAATTATTCCATTTTTCATGCTATATTGATATTCTTGGGTTTTCAATTTCAAATGCAACATTATACTATGATGTCAAAATAAAAGTCTTTGACATGTGTTTTATATTCGATGCATGCTATATGAGTAAGCAAAACCCACGGCCTGAGAAAAATGATCTAGCAACTACCCTCTTCGTTTTCTACTTTGTTTTTCATTTTTCATTTTCCATTTCTCCATCGTTTTCTTTATCTTTATCCACCGGGTTCGCTTTTTACTCATCTTCCTCGAGGACGAGTAAGAGGTAAGCTTGGGGGATTTTGATCACTCCGTATTTTACACCTTTTTTCTGCATGTTTGCATGCCATTTAGATCCCTCAAATCGTGTTTTTCATGTTTATTCGACAATATTGCGATGCTTTTCACGATTTGTTGTTTTTGTCGTATTTCAGGAGATTTGGAGCGATTTGGAGTGATTCTGAGATGCACCCACTCCGGAGTGTCACCGACGACTCTCTTGAGGGGTATTCTGCGATTGGAGAGGAGTGGAAGAAGAAAGAACGTCGTAGGAGCGACGAGGAGGCAAAATACAAAGAATGGGCATTTTCAGCATGCCACTCGCCGAGTGAAGGAGTCACTCGGCCGAGCATAGACAGCCCGCTCGGCCGGCCAGATCGGACACGCAACAGAGCTAATATCAGCGTGCACTCGGCCGAGCATCGCCAGACCACTCGGCCGAGCACCGAGTCATCCCTCGCCCGAGTGGAGCCAAGACGACGGCAACCAAAAATGTGAACTCTCTGGAATCCGTCAGTCAGCCCCAAAGACCGACTCGGCCGAGTGACGAACGCCGTCCGTCCGAGTGAAGAACGCCCATCGGCCGAGTGACTCCCGAGGAGACGACCCCCAAGACCCCCAACTCTCTGGAATCTGTCAGGGTCTCTCACTCGGCCGAGTGACATTTGTCACTCGGCCGAGTGAGCCGCGCTGCCTGTAGCGTAAGTTGCGATTTTGAGGCTGCGCAGGGGCAGTTTCGTCACAGTTTTTTGGGCGATTTTGGGGGGTATTTAACCCCAATTTTTAACCTAGTTTAGAGAGCTTTTTCGGAACTTTTTGCAGCCTTTTTTAGATTACTTTTAGGAGATTAGATGTAGTTCTTTAGGGAGGAGAGAAAAAGGTTATTTTGTTGGATGCTATTGGTTCTTCATTGGTTTGTCTCTATCTCTCTATCAAAAACTCCATTTTTGTTGATATATTGAATATTGCTATGAATTCTATTGATTTTATTTGTGAATTTCTATTGAATTTCATTATGAATTGTAAGTAGTTTTATCGTCTTAGGGCGTAGGGATGAACCATACGAGCCCAATTTCAAATTTGTGATGAATTGTTGAAATTATTGCTAGAATTGATTAGGGTTAGTTTGGAATTGATTTAACACGATTAGCTAGGGATTCATACCAATTAGGATTTGCAAGAGATTGGATCCCAACTCGATAGGAAGCCCTAAAAAATTCGAATTGGGTTACAATTGGATTTCTCCGGAATCGGTTTGCAAGAGATTGGACCGAAACTAGGGTTTTCGATTGCAATTCCATACCAATACCCGTTTGCAAGAGATTGGACGGGTAGGAACTATCCCAATCTAGGTCGTAGCTCGAGTTTGCACGAGAGTGGGCTCGAGATACGATTGGACGATGATGTTGTTCTTCACGCTAGCTTGCCTAGGTTAGGGTTTACAAGAGATTGGACCCTACCCTAGGTTTGCTATAGACCGGCAATAGCGTGAGAGTGTGATCTTGGTTCTACATTTAGTTGCAACTAGTTCACCTGAATTTCAAGTCTAGCAATTGTGAAACCTACGAATCACAATGACGAGATACGGTTTGTAGCGGGGATTCCCTACCCCTAGACGTCTTTATTAATTTGATATTTCTTTTATATAATTGAACGACTGTGATCGCTTTATAGCGAATATTTCTTGACTGTTTTTAATAGCCAGGTGAGTCGAAGAGGACACCGTTATTTGGCCTCCCTGTGTTCGATACCCGCTCACCGCTACACCGTGCGCTTGCGGTAAGACTAGCGAGTCGCGTGCCCGGGTGTGCATCCGGGCATCCGACCAATCCACCAATATCCCACTTGCCAAATACTGGTAAGTGTAAATCCAATATGCCTTTATCACCATTTCCGACAACTGAGAATGGTTCACGCTCACAACCCGTGAGTAATTCTCAACAAATGAAATAGAGAAATTGAAATGATCAATTTGAAACAAATACACAATCCTATGCCTTGAATATGAACTTACTTAGAAATGAATGCTAGGTGTGTGTAGTGCTCTAATATGAGAGATGGGAGCACTTACTACTGTCCAAGAATGAAGAAATGAATGCTTGAAGTGTGAGCTTAAATGCTTGAGGACAAGTGGAAAAGATGAAGACTTAAAAGCTTGGGGGAGCTTTGAATGCTCGACAATAAATTCCAAATGTTTCTAAGTATTTCCAATAGTTATTCAAGAGTCCTAAATTGAATGCATTAAATCCCTATTTATAGCATCCAAAAATCCCACCAAATCCATCAACAAATCTCCAGCTTTAAATGCTAAAAATGGCCTGTAACGTGCAGAAATCCGAGTCACCAGTTGACTGGAGAAGACCCACTAGACGATTAGGGTACTATGCTGATACAGCCTTAAATGTAGTCTAACTGCTAGTCGATAAACATTTGTTGAAGGGTTCCCAGACGTCAGTGCTACTGTTCAGGCATCTGGTTATGTAGCATCAGATGTCTTAATAGTCAGGTTAAGGGAAAATGGGTTACTGAAATTTTTGGCGAAAAATAACACGCGTTTAAAGAAGTGGTACCAGATGTCTGAGTGACTGTTCAGGCATCTGGCTCTACATCATCAGACGCCTGGTATTTTTCGCGGCTTAACAGTCGGGTCAGATAAAATGAAGTTACTCGAAATTCTGACCAAAAATATCAGACATCTGTCCAACTGTGCAGATGCCTGGAATGACACTATTATACGTCTGTCCTATTAGGGTTATAGTGCATCCTAAAACATGCACACCAGACGTATGTATGTCATACATTAGACGTCTGTTTAAAGGCTGAAAGCTCAGTTTTGAGTTGAATGCCTATCTAACCATATGGGATCAATACATGAATGATCTAAAGTATTGTGTATGACAAGTAAGTGCTTCTAATAAGTCTATTCAATGCTTAACATTCTAATTCAATAAAGAATTAAAGAATTAAAATATTACATATTAATCCCCTCACTTACTATTAAATTCCTTGAAGTCTTCTATGTGATTCTTTGAGTGCATCTCCCGGTTTCCTCATGTCATCATCCCATATTGCAATGCCATGTTTGTGCAATACCCTCTGTATGTGTATTTCTCTGTGTATTTTTCTCTGTGTGTTCCTTCATGTGTGTACTGTGTGTATATATGGGTTGAATGTATAAGTGTAGAGTGGATGTGTATGGTTGTCTAACTGTGTAAGCCATGTGTGTGTATTTGTTTGTTGCTTGTGTATGTGTGTAGTGACTAAGTGTAGGATATACATAGTGAGGTCTTCTAGTTGTATGTATTATTGACTATCAGTATGCATTCTAGTCGTATGTACTATTGGCTACTGTATAGTAGCTAATTGGATGTGTATATTGGATTGTATGCATTTGTAGCATATTTGTAGTTGTGTAGTATATATGATGTGTATGTGTATAGCTATATATGTGTGTATGGGGATATCTATAGATACTTGTATGTATGGAAGTGTCTATGCGTATGTGCCTTGGAGTATTTGTGAATAGTGTATATATATCTTAGTGTGTGTCTATGTATGTCTATAAAGCTATTGGATATGTGTACTCTTGTGTGTATATTGTATTAACTAGTGAATATATTGTATTGACTTTGTAGGTAGTATTTAATGCAGTGAATATGTGATATGTATGTGGCATGTGTAATGGATGTTTGTATATGTCTTTTGATGTGTATATTTTGTATCTCTTGGTATGTATGTAGTGTGTGTGCGCGCGCACGCCCCTATTGGTATTTGGTACTAATTTTGTGCATACCTATGTGGTGTTTATTATGTATGTTGTGGTGTACTATATAGATATGTATGTATAGTTTGTTGTATTATGTGTATATGATTGTATGTATGGCTAGGGTTGTGATATATGTACCATGTGGTGTAGCTATGGAATGTTGGTATAGTGTATGGCTTGATGTATGTGACCTGTCTAGTAAATTTAGTGAATGTATATAGGGGTGTGTATAGCTATTGTATTGAGATTGTACGGGGTTGACATTGTGTTGTAGTGAAGGTACATTGGTATGCATAGTGTATAGTGTATGGATATGAGTATGTATTGTTGGATATTGGACTCCCCGGATTTGGTTTTGGATGATGAACAAACATAAATATATCGGGAACTAACACTTTGTGAGCGCAGTTATGGAGATCGTCGCCAAATTCAGATGAACATCCAAAGCGACGTCTCGAGACTTCTCAAAGCACGTGATCGTATGCCTAAAGCTTCGTTGAAGCTTTTGGACCATTTTAAAAGTCATGAAGATTCGGATCGAAGCTTTCGAAGACGGTTCGTCAAGTTTTATTTATAGTCTTTTAGCTTCGTTCCGTAGAATGTTAAGCCTTGAGTAGGTCTTACGTTTTAATCTTCATAACGCTCCTATCTTAGATCTAGGATCTTAGTAGAAGTCCATACGGACTTTCCCGAAGCATCGCGCTTCGATTCACGACTTCTTGTGCATGTTAGTTGGTTCAAGAAGAAGAACCAACCGACTAGATGGTGATCTAGTCGGTTGAAAAAGCTTCTTGGACCGACTAGTTTGCGTCAGTCAATTCTAAGCTCTTTACAGTTTACAGTTAGTCGGTCTACGTTGACTCACCGACCGACTAGTTTGTGAACTAGTCGGTCAGTGATGCTTCTTAGACCGACTAGTTGAGCTTCTACTGTACATGCCAACTTATTGTTTATCGTTAGTCGGTCAAAGAACGTCTGTCAACCGACTAGTTGATGAACTAGTCAGTCAACATTTGTTCTTGGTCTGACTAAATCAATTTGTACTCAGACTATTTGTTTTATCTCTTAGTCGGTCTAAGTTCACTCACCCGACCGACTAGTTGTGAAACTAGTCGGTTGGCAAGTCTTCTTGGACCGACTAGTTCTGTTAGTCTGAAATTTCATTTATTCCCTGTTCACCAATTAGTCGGTTCATGCTGTCTGACCGACCGACTAGTTGATGAACTAGTCGGTCAGTGGTTGTTCTTTGATCGACTAGTTTGGTTCAGAATAGAGTCGTTGGAGCTTTAATTGAAACGTTTTTCTCTCTCTCTCTTTCCTCTAACCTATAAATACTTGGAGTGCTGCATTCATTGCACTCAAGGCTGATATTAAGAGAACTTTAGAGATCAAAGAGAAAGCATTCATTCCTCATTCAAAGCTCTTTCTTTCCAATCTTGAATCTATCCTCACTCTTATTTCAAAAGAGAGATTCATTGATTGTGAGCCTTCCAAGCCAAGTGCTTGATTCTAGGTCACCAACAACCTCATAGCTCTCCATCGCTGATCTACATCTTGGAGCTAGGGTTTGGTGCCTCTTCATCTTCCCCAAAATCATCTTTGCCCTAATTCGTAAGTTTACTCAAGGCATAGGTATTTTGTGGTAAGCATTTCTATTTCAATTTACTTTGATATTGTAAGTGAGTCACTCTCGGTTGTGAGAGTGTGTTTGTGATCCCGGGTTGTGGGAGTCACAATTTCATTTGTGTATGATTTGACTTGTGAAGGTTTTTCACAAGTATTTCATAGTGAAAATCTTGAGTTAGAGTTTCTAACTCGAGTATCCGGAGGGGATCCGGGTGTTTGGGACGTAGGATCACCGGGAACAAGTCGGGGAGACTTGGGTGGATCCGAACCCAGTAATATCGTTTGTTTGCGATTGTTTCTTTGTTGTCTAACATTTACATTTCCGCATTTCCGCATTGTTTGGTAGAGTTTGCAAGGTAATTAGGAATTAGCCTCTTAATTATTTTAAAGTACTATTCACCCCCACTCTAGTACTTGTGCAGTAGCTTAGCAGGGCATTACATTTGGTATCAGAGCCAAGTCTATAGCTATGTCTGCCAACGACAACAAGACCGTTCGTCCACCTTCCGACTATAGAACCTTCAAGAATCGTGAAGGAGCGTCTTCGGTAATGGAAGGACACTCCTCAACGAGGCCTCCCTTCTTCAACGGTACCAACTACAGGTACTGGAAATGCCGGATGGAAACTTTCCTCCGGAGTGCTTCACTATGGAGGACCACAATGAAGGAGTATGTCGAGCCCGCCGAAGAAGATTTCGAGAAGTTGACTCCCGCGGAGATCGCCGCAGAGGTAAGCAATGCCAAGGCAATGAACGCCTTGCAATGCGCTTTGGAGCCTGAGGACTTCAATAAGATATGCACATGTAAGAGTGCATATCAAATATGGAACTCCCTCCTCATCTTGCATGAAGAGACGAGTAGGGTAAGAGACTCTAAACTCGTTGTAGTTAATACAGATTACGAGTTATTTCATATGCTACAGGGTGAGAAGATGAAGGAGTACTATGCTCGCTTCGTCGACATCACAAACGAGTTGGAAGCTCTCGGTAAGACCTACACCCAAAAGGAGAAAGTCTTGAAGATCATCGATGGACTTCCTTCTTGTTGGGAGAAACGGACCTTCGCCATTGAGGAAGGTAATGATATGAAAACTTATACCGTCGTGCAACTAATGGGTACCTTAATGTCATATGAGGTACGCAAGGATAACAAGTTGAAATTGCAGGACAAGATGAAGTCCTACCTAAAGCAAGACGAGCCAAAGAAGAAGGCTATTGCTTTCAAGGCCGCTCCATCAACTTCCACATCGACCGATGATGAAAACTCGGAAGACGAGTTGGACTTGGAGTCCATGGCACTCATGGCAAAGAAGGTCAACCGGTTCTTCCGGAAAGGTAACTTCAAAAACAAATCGAAGTTTAGTTCTTCTAACGCCTCCTCTCCTTTGTGTTTCAAATGTAACAAGCCAGGACACATGAAAGCGGAGTGTCCTCAAAATAAGCAAAAGGAGAAGTGGAAGGCGCCGAAGTTCGATAAGTCCAAGAAGTACAAGAAAGGGTACAAAAAGGGGCTTGTCGGAACATTCACCGACTCCGAGGATTCCTCAAGCGGAGAGTCGGACGATGAGCAAGTGGAGCAAGTGTTGGATATGGACGACATGAATACACCCATGAGGGGATGTATGAGGGTATACTGACCTCAGATGTCGCGTGCACGAAAGCGTGCACGAAGGGAACCTTTTCTCGTGTGAAAAGGACCACTCGATAAGTGGAAAAAGCCACTCGATAAGTGGAAAAAGTCACTTTATAAGTGCATAAAGGCACTTGATAAGTGAATGAAGAAGAGGATAAATGAATGTGCTTCTATAGGCTAATAAGCTTATAATTGGTTATTTCCTACAATAACCACCCCTAAAGCCTATAAATAGGACCCAAGGGTAAGGCATTCATCCACACTTTCCATGCCATAAGTTTGCATAAGGCATCTTATGTTCTTCTTCTCCCTTCCATTAAAATCCTCTTCTAGTTAGAGATTTAGGCGGTGAAACTCTGCTTCGATCCTCTGTGACGAAGTATCGACCGTTGTGGCGAATCCGAGGGCGAAGTTCCGAGATTACCGTGCCGCGTACGCAAGTGTAAGTCTCTACTTCATTATTCGATCCTAATGACGTTGTTTTATCAGGATCCTACATTGGTATCGGAGCCATACGGGTTCGCCCCGGTCAAACCGCCGCCCCGTCGAACCTATGAACGAGGCGTTTGTTGGAAGCAACGATCTAGGATCTTGGTTTGATGATGACAAACGTGTCGGTATATCTGATGTGTGTGCTTAGTGTGTTTCAGGCTTGGCGATCACTATTTGGAGGAATTGCTATTCGTATAGCATATTGGGAGAAAGAGTCTGTGTGTGCACAAAGAAGTTTGACTTGGTCAAAGGAGAGAAAAGTGGACCAAGTCAAATTGACTTAGGAGATTGGACTGATTCAAACCAATTTAATATTTGATCAAATCAATTAGATGGATTTGTGTCTACCCATTTCCTATTCAAACAACAAATCAAATCCCATATTGATTGGGTCAAATCCCTAAGCGGTTGGCACAACCCTATTACCCTTGTCCTATAAATACCCATCTTCTAGGGTTGAAGAAATGTGCGGCCAAACAAAATTCCCCGATCTCTAAAATCGTATGCGGCTACAAAGTAAACAGAGAGAAAGGAGGAGGGAGAGATTTGAGGTCATTTGATTATTTATTATCTCTACATATTGTTCTCTGGTTTGGTTTTTGTTGTGCAGGCTCGAGAACCCATGCGAAAGGAGGGCACCCACTATTGAAGAGGCCGAGATCAATGCATCTGGAAGAATAGAGAGGCCGGTCAAAAATTCATCTCCAAACGTGTTGTTGGTGCAAAAGCAAAAATAACAATAATAAAGGAAAGTGCTTAACTTTTAAAATTATTAGTTACTTCCTCTTTTGATTTAGTTTTTTTGTTTAACCCTTGTTTGCAATGATCTGACACATGCATGTGCAAAGGATGGCTGAGTGCATTAGGGCCAAGCAAACAAGGATTCGGTGTTAACAAAGAAAGCCCAGGCCAACAAATCATTATTTCACTACAAATTCCCAGGCCATTCAAAGAGAAGGGCCACCAAGTTTTTTATTTTAATTAAGTCTTTCATGTGATTCCTTTTTTTATTTGCAGTAAGTTGTTGAAAGGACCGGCCACCAAATATCGAGAGTACAGGCTGAAGTTCACACCCCAAGCTGCCGCATGAAATTGGTTTGAAGTTCTCAGCAGCCGCGTTCAAATTCCAAGAGCCGAAAATCTCTTTTCAAGGGCCATGTGCTTCAAGTTGTGTTGTTAAAGTCTGCAACTATATTTGAAAGAGTTTTTTTTAATTAAAGTCTTTGTTTGTTTCAGGCAGCACAAAGTTTTGGTTGCATAAATAAAGACCAAGCAACATTGGGCCAGAGCCGTAACTTTTTATAAAGGAGAGAGCTGCACATAACCCATACACAAAAGCAAGCCAGCCGAATTAAAAAATTGGGACACCTAGATATAAAATCTGCTGTGCGCTATGTGTCTGTTTTTCATTACTCTGGTTGTGCTTTTAACTGCGTGTGATTTCTCGTGAGTTGCACGAGAATTTTTTATTAGCCTATTCACCCCCCTCTAGGCTAGGATCCAGATCCAACAGCGTTGTCTTTTTCACGAATGGGTATCCTACCATTATGGATATGGTAGGAACGCTTCGTGACGGAGAGAACGCATCAGTTGTTCTTTTCACGTTAGGGTCTTCTGTCATTACGAATATGGCAGGAACTCTCCGTGACGGGAAGAACCGACCGTTCATATCATCAAGCTCGCACTCTTCATGGATGCCGAGTCTCCATTCACAGGGAATGTGAACTCTCTTCATGTGGAGCGCGTAGTTTACGAATTTTAAAGTATGTTAATTTTTCATTTTGGCACACGACCATTAGAGAATAACTACTTTCTCGACGAACGGGTGCTTCATCGACGAACGGGTGCTTCATCGAGGAAGAAGATGGAAGTTATTCCCATCGGGGAAGATGAATTTTGGTGCATGATCACCATGGCCAAATGGGCTATGAAGGCAATGAACCCCCCCTCCCCATGCGAAGGGGGTTGGCTACGGCCAATAACCACCACGGCCACCCCTCCGGCGGGGGTGTGCGGCCAACCCCATGCAAGGGGGTGGCCGGACATGGCCATATGGGCCATGGCCGGCCAAGGAATAAGGCCATGGCCATGGCCGGACCTGGCCGGCCATGGCCAGGGCCAGGGGGCCCTGGCCGTGGCCGGGGCCAGGCCAGGGCCAGGGGCCGGCCTGGCCGGCCCTGGCAGTGGCCAGGGCCGACTCCCTGGCCTCAGGCCAGGGCCTGGCCGGCCCTGGCAGTGGCCAGGGCCGACGCCCTGGCCGGCCCTGGCAGTGGCCAGGGCCGACGCCCTGGCCGGCCCTGGCCGGCCTCGACCAGGGCAGAGGGGCCAGGGCCCCTGGCCGGCCAGGGCAGAGGCCCTTGGCCGGCCCATGGCCAGTCTCGGCCAGGGCAGAGGCCCTGGCCGCCGGGAGGTTGCCAGAATCCATGGTCGGTATTGGTCGACCAATCCGGGATTTTTGGTCGACCAATTCAGCCAGAGGCTTTGCCAGTGGTTTCGGCTCCGGCAACCTGCAAGGCTAGCCCATACGGGGCCGACGGCAGTCGTCTGCGGCAAAATTCTCCTATAAGGGGGGAAGCGCCTGGATCCATACGGGAGCCGGCGACAATGGCTTGTAGAAAAATCCCCAAAGAGGGGATCCGGCCTTGGCACGGCTACGGCTCATCCCCGGCAAATGGCCAGGAAGTGCCGAATATTTCACTAGTATCATAAGGGTACTAGGTTGAAAAATCCCCAAAGGGGGGATCCGGCCTTGGCACGACTACGGCTCATCCCCGGCAAATGGCCAGGAAGTGCCGAATATTTCACTAGTATCATAAGGGTACTAGGTTGAAATATACATTTTTTGAAAAATACGTTTTCATACGTTTTGAAAAATACGTTTTCAAAAACGCTTTTCTGCTGCAAAGTACTATACGAGTACTTCTATTTGATAAAGTGATGGGGAAATATTGAAAGTTACTCTAGATGGTGATTGGAAACGTAGTGACCTTTTCGATTCTAAAGTAACACATTCAATATTTTTCGAAAGTAACTTATCAAATTATAAATGTCATTCCAAGTGGGAGTTGAAATTAGAACTATCCAAATGGGATATTCTATTATCAGTTCAAGTGGGAATTATATTTTAAGAATTTTCAATGCAATGTTTTTGATCAAATCTTCGGTTTTGTGTCTTTTTGCAGCATTTTAAAAGTAAAATGTCTTTCGCTTCAAAGAATATCGTCGCTGAGTTAAACAGAGGTGAAAAACTCAACGGCGATAATTACAAACTTTGGTCCATCAAGATACAATGCGTTTTAGAGGAGCAAGAAGTGCTCGAAACTCTAAAGAACGTAATGATTGAACCCGAGTTGGGCACTACGGCCCAACACAGACGAGACAAGGAAGCTTTTTGATGCTTGGTCTCGGAAGAATAAGATAGCCCGCATTACGTTATTAAGCAGTATGGCCGATGACATAATGCACATCTTCCGAGAGCATGACTTAGCCATGGACATATGGTCCAAGCTTGAGGAGAAGTTTGGTGGCACATCGGTGTCCAAACTTCGTTCTTTAACTATAAGATTTGATTCATACAAGAAACGTCCAGATCATTCCATGGGGAAACATCTGCGACATATGGCGAATCTAATCTCAGAGTTAAAGGATGCAGGTCATGTGCTCACAGATGAGCAACAAATCCAAGCAGTCATACATTCCCTACCAAATGGGTGGGATCAGATGAAGATGCATCTCACTCATAATGAGAGCATCAAGACCTTCAGCGATGTTTCCAAGCACCTCGAATTAGAGGAAGAGCGGCTTGCGGCTGCCATGCCAAGTGCAGAAGTGCACATGGTTGCTAGTTCCTCACACGGGGGAAAGAAACGTAAAGATCATTCGAAGTCTTCTAATGAACGTAATAAGCAACCTGAGTCTACCAAGGAACCCAAACATAAGGGTGGGCACAAGAAATGGCACAAGAAGAAAGACTTGAAAAGGATCAAGTGCTTCAAGTGCAACAAGCTCGGTCACTATGCTCGTTCGTGTACAAGTAGAAGTGACGAGGTAACTTGTAATACTAGTTACATATGTGTTTCTAGTTCAATATTTCTTGTGGAATCTAATTCATTTTGGGATAATTGATTCAGGTGCCACCGACCACATAACAAGGGACAGACGGTCCTTCGTGGAGTATCACCGGATACCCCAAGGAACGAAGTGTATCTATGTAGGAAACAACACACGTGTTGAAGTGAAAGGCGTTGGGACTTGCAAGCTAGTCTTGGACAACGGCCGCACTCTCCTACTTTGTGATGTCCTCTTCGCTCCAGATATTCGAAGGAATATTATATCTGTGGTCGTGTTAATGGGTCTTGGTTATAACTGGTTCTTTCAAAATTGTAAAGTGGACTTGTTTTTGTAATAATTCCTTAATTGGCACTGGGTATGTATTTAATGGATTTATTGTATTAAAAAGAATGTATGATTCCTCTGATTGCAATGAAAATTTCCTTGATGCAAATTCTTTGACTTATGAGTCTGATATAATTTGTTGGCACGCAAGGCTTGGTCATATTGGACCAACACGTATGGATAGACTTGCCAAACGTGGCTTTCTATCTAATGTTTCAAAGGTCGATAAGTCGACCTGCGAACATTGCCTTGTGGGGAAATCTTGTCGCAAGACGTTTGGAACCGGCATAAAGGCCGAGGTTCCATTACAGCTCATCCATTCGGACATATGTGGTCCGATGAATGTCAAGACAAGGCGCGGGAAGTCCTATTTCATCACTTTTGTTGATGATTTCACCCGATTCGGACATATCTATTTGATATCCCACAAAAGTGAAACATTAACATGCTTTAAAAACTATATGAGTTTAGTGGAGAATCAATTAGATCGCAAGATTAAGGTCTTGCGAACCGATAGGGGCGGTGACTATCAATCAACAAGTTTTAAGGAACTTTGTGATGAAAAGGGCATAGTACATCATGTAACTATGCCTTATACTCCTCAACAAAATGGTGTTGCTGAAAGGAGGAATAGGACTTTAATGGAAATGGTCCGTTCAATAATGGCACAAGCTAACTTGCCAATTACCTTTTGGGGTGATGCATTATTAATGACCACTTTCATTTTGAACCGCGTACCCTCGAAATCAGTTAGCTCCACTCCTTATGAGTTGTGGAACCAAAGGTCTCCTGACTTCAACATTTTAAAACCTTGGGGATGTGCATCCTACGCACATATTTCCTCACATAAGTATGGCAAACTTGGGCCACGGGGAAGGAAATGTATCTTTATACGATACGCAGAGAACTCCAAAGGTTATGTTTTCATTAGTCAGGAAGACAATGGTGGTCTAATTGAATTTGAGTCGAGGGATGTCACTTTCTTAGAAAACGAGTTTCCAAAACAGGGCGAGATAAGTCAGGACTTATCTCTATTTGAGATTAATGATCAAGAAGGATTACCTCATTCGAGTGGGAGAATTCTTGGTGAAGAAGAAAATACGTTTCAAACTTCACCAATGGATGATACGAATGATACTAATCCTATTCCATACGGGAATAATGATCCAAGTGGGAGCATTTCTAACGACATTCCAAATAGGAGTGATATTAGAATTGATCTAAATTCGAGTCAACAAGGACTTGAAGAATCTCAAATACGACGTAGTAGTCATACAAGGTTGGCTCCTCTAAGATTTGAGGGTGAATTTCCGCAAACCTTTATAACTTTACTACAAGATGATGACGAGCCTGCTACTTTCAAACAGGCCGTATCATGCCCTGCAAAAGACAAATGGATGGAAGCGATGAAGGAGGAATTGAAATCCATGAAAGTTAACCAAGTCTGGGACTTAGTTAACTTACCCAGAGGACGTAGAGCAATTGGGAACAAATGGGTTCTCAAGATCAAGCATAAGGCTGATGGCTCTATAGATAGATATAAAGATCGCCCTGTCGCGAAAGGTTTTACGTAATAGGAAGGGATAGACTACGAAGAGACCTTCTCACCTGTTGTGCGTTTTACCTCGATTCGCCTGATTCTGGCAATGGTAGCTTGCTTATACCTCGAATTACATCAGATTGATGTAAAGACTGCCTTTCTCAACGGAGAATTGGACGAGGAGATCTATATGGAACAACCAACAGGGTTTGTAAAAGAAGGAAACGAACATAAGGTTTGTAAACTTCGTAAGTCCATATATGGTCTTAAATAATCCTCGAGGCAATGGTATATATGATTTCAAGAAGTTGTCTTATCAAATGGATTTTCCATGCTTGATGAAGATAACTGTGTATATATCAAGAGGATTAAAAGCAAGTATGTTATTATGTCTCTATATGTAGATGACATTTTAATAACCAGAAATGACAAGGGCTTTGTGATGGATATCAAGGCTTGATTTTCATCAGTTTTTGAGATGAAAGACATGGGAGAAGCCACATATATCCTTGGAATTAAGATTTCAAGGAATCGTTCGAAGAAACTTCTTTCTCTTTCACAAGAGACTTTTATAAAGAAGGTTCTCGAACGGTTTAATATGTAGGACTGCAAGTCCATTGATACTCCTATAAGCAGATGCGATAATTTATATCTGAAATCATGTCCAAAGAACCAAAAGGAAAAGGAAATTATGGAAAAAGTTCCATATTCCGGTGCAGTTGATAGTCTTATGTACGCTATGATGCATACAAGACCGGACATCTGTTTTGCCGTTGGAATGGTAAGTCATTACCAATCCAACCCAGGGCAAGAACACTGGAAAGCGGTTAAGAGGATAATGCAATATCTTAAAGGAACTGCAGACTTGCAAAAGACGATGATAAGACCAAGAAGGTAGACATAAGGTACATATCTACGCATGAGATGGTAGCGGATCCGCTTACAAAGGCGATCCCCAGAGATGTGTTTTACAAACACTTATCATCTCAAGGATTGCGTAAGAGCTGAGTTGTACCAATATAAATTCCCATGTCTTTAAATGATCAAATTTAATAAAAGAATAAGTTCTTTTTCAAACATTGCATATGAATTTCTTGAGAAATGTTTGTGTACATTTTTTGAAATCTCAGCTATACTTTCTAGTATGTCGGACAGATTGAGGTTGGCTCTCTCACATGAGAAACCGCCTTATTCTATCAGACGGATAGAATAGAGATGAGACCTGTTTAAAGTCAAAATCATCAGACGGATGATTTAGAGTCATGACTTAAACAAAATGGTCTTATGAAAGATCTGCATCATATGGATGCTTACAGAAGATATAAGAGGATTTTGAAATCCTATCTGTCTAAATGCGGGATGTGAGTCCAAAGGATTATTTGAGTAGAAAAAGGGACTCAAAGTCAGACATTGTGGTGTCTGATCATCATCTTTACAACATCATTGAGACATACACTCCCTGGGAAAGGAGCGATGTTGTAATACGTATTCATATTACGTATGCATTTTTGACCATTGGGTTAGAATAGTAAATAAGTTTACTATTATGTGAGACCCAAAGACCACATGGGTCTTAATTCATTACCCTTATGGACTCTAATTGGTTCCTTTAGATTTGACCGGGTGATTGCTATCTTAGCATGTTACTTATGGACTATGGTTAATTCGGTCCGGCGGGGCATGTTAGAAAAGCAAGTCAAGTCAAGATCGAAAGGATCGCAAGAAGAGGAAGATTAATTTCGCATTCACATTTGGACTTTAAAGATTCAAAGCTGGCCAGCCAATTGTAATCCAGATGGGATTCAATTGTTGAATGTAAAGTATAAGAAATGTGAAGAAATAATCTAGGGTAAAGCATGCGTTGATCTACTCAACTTTGCACCTCGAGGAGTGTTGTGTATCTCTAACAAGTGCACAACAGCAGACTCTATGCGCATGACGGTCACACGGCCTATTTCTCGGTATGATAAACAGAAGAGTTAAAGGAAAGATGATTCCTTACAATCCCCTCAAGTGTGAGTGGGAGATGTTGGATATGGACGACATGAATACACCCATGAGGGGATGTATGAGGGTATACTGACCTCAGATGTCGCGTGCACGAAAGCGTGCATGAAGGGAACCTTTTCTCGTGTGAAAAGGACCACTCGATAAGTGGAAAAAGCCACTCGATAAGTGGAAAAAGTCACTTTATAAGTGCATAAAGGCACTTGATAAGTGAATGAAGAAGAGGATAAATGAATGTGCTTATATAGGCTAATAAGCTTATAATTGGTTATTTCCTACAATAACCACCCCTAAAGCCTATAAATAGGACCCAAGGGTAAGGCATTCATCCACACTTTCCATGCCATAAGTTTGCATGTTACTTAATTCATTACCCTTATGGACTCTAATTGGTTCCTTTAGATTTGACCGGGTGATTGCTATCTTAGCATGTTACTTATGGACTATGGTTAATTCGGTCCGGCGGGGCATGTTAGAAAAGCAAGTCAAGTCAAGATCGAAAGGATCGCAAGAAGAGGAAGATTAATTTCGCATTCACATTTGGACTTTAAAGATTCAAAGCTGGCCAGCCAATTGTAATCCAGATGGGATTCAATTGTTGAATGTAAAGTATAAGAAATGTGAAGAAATAATCTAGGGTAAAGCATGCGTTGATCTACTCAACTTTGCACCTCGAGGAGTGTTGTGTATCTCTAACAAGTGCACAACAGCAGACTCTATGCGCATGACGGTCACACGGCCTATTTCTCGGTATGATAAACAGAAGAGTTAAAGGAAAGATGATTCCTTACAATCCCCTCAAGTGTGAGTGGGAGATGTTGGATATGGACGACATGAATACACCCATGAGGGGATGTATGAGGGTATACTGACCTCAGATGTCGCGTGCACGAAAGCGTGCATGAAGGGAACCTTTTCTCGTGTGAAAAGGACCACTCGATAAGTGGAAAAAGCCACTCGATAAGTGGAAAAAGTCACTTTATAAGTGCATAAAGGCACTTGATAAGTGAATGAAGAAGAGGATAAATGAATGTGCTTATATAGGCTAATAAGCTTATAATTGGTTATTTCCTACAATAACCACCCCTAAAGCCTATAAATAGGACCCAAGGGTAAGGCATTCATCCACACTTTCCATGCCATAAGTTTGCATAAGGCATCTTATGTTCTTCTTCTCCCTTCCATTAAAATCCTCTTCTAGTTAGAGATTTAGGCAGTGAAACTCTGCTTCGATCCTCTGTGACGAAGTATCGACCGTTGTGGCGAATCCGAGGGCGAAGTTCCGAGATTACCGTGCCGCGTACGCAAGTGTAAGTCTCTACTTCATTATTCGATCCTAATGACGTTGTTTTGTCAGGATCCTACAGCAAGCACACATGTGCTTCATGGCAAGAGAGGAGCATGATCAAGGATCTTCCTCTTCCGATGATAGCGACAACGAAGGCGATGAGGTAACCATGGATGACCTTAGAAATGCTAATGAGCAATTATGGTCTAAATACACTAAATTAGTAAATAGATATACTAAAGTAAAAGATGATTTAGCTAGCATCCAAACCTCGCCTAAAACTATCATCACCAACAACGACACCGTTGTTGAAGAGTTGAAGAATGAGATTATAAATCTCAAGACTCAACTTGAACATGCTAGCATTGAGGATCCGGAGGAACACAAGATAGCGGATTTGACTTCTCAAAACTCGACTTTGAGTATTGAGAATGAAAATCTTAAATCTCGTGTTTATGTGCTCACATCGCAAGTATCCACTTTGGATGCTTCTATGCGTTCTCTCACCGAGAAATATGAGAACACATTAGGCCGAATTAATAAATTCAATAAGGGTAAGGACCATTTGGATAAAATCCTAAATGACTTACTTCCGGCTAATCACCACATTGGCTTGGGGTATACGATGGAAAGTCCATCCAAATCGGCCACTACCTTTGTTAGGCCAACTTCCGGTGACTCGACGAGTGGTAGCAAACACTCTATTGGTAGTTCATCTACCAATGATGCTTCCACCTCGTACACACCTCCTTTTGGAAAGAAACCCACTTTGGGTGGACCTCCAAAGAAGGGTCATGCTTATATGTACACCAATATCATGCCACGTAGGAACACACGTCCTACTCCACATGCTCACACATATGATGATTTTTATGCACCACATCCACGGGCACGTGCACACAATGTGAGACACCCTCACGCATGTGTTCCCCCACATGCATATGTTCACCCACATCATCGTATGAATAAATATCATCATGCACCATTTCATCATGTTCCTTATGCCTATCCACGACATGCATCACGTAGAAATCAACAACGCATGCATGCACCCAATAGGATTAGGGCTCCCAAAATTTTCACTATTTGGAGCCCAAATGACACAAGCATGAATGAAAAACAAGTTTATATGAACTCGTATTTTTCGAATGTTGTGCATAGTGATAATTATGTGGGGAAGTCTAAGTCCAATTGGACTTGGCTTCCAAAGGTCTAATATTTTGGACCCAATGACCTTGGGTACCATGATACGATATTTTCTATCTTTAGGTACTCAAGAGAAAGAAACGGAGCTACAACTTTAAATTTAGCTCCAAGAGGAATTGGATACTCGATAGCGGGTGTTCAAAATACATGACGGGTGACGCTCAATTGCTCTCCGGAGTGGTGCCCATCGCAAATGGGAACCGGGTAGTCTTTGGAGGCAACGAGAGCGGAACCATCATACGTGTTGGTAAATTGGGTAATCCTTCTAAACCACTTATATGTGATGTTTACCTTGTTAAAGGATTAAACCACAATCTTATTTCAATAAGCCAACTTTGTGACAAAGGTTACAAAGTTAGCTTTGCGAAAGGAATGTGACATGTTTTGAATAAAACTACTAATGATGTATTGTTTTCCGGCACACACCATAAGGATATATATATCCTAGATCTTCCAAGATCACATGAACAATGTCTCATTGCCAACACAAGTGAACAACACTTATGGCATCGACGTTTTGGTCATGTGAACTTTAGAACACTTTTTAAGCTTTCCAAGTTAAATTCTATTGGAGGCTTCCCTAAGCTTGTCTTTCAAAAGAAAAGCTTTTGTGACTCGTGTCAACGAGGCAAGCTTCCAAAATCTTCATTTAAACCTAAGAAAAGCATTTCTTCTAAGCGGCCTCTAGAGCTATTACATCTAGATTTATTTGGGCCAACTAGAGTTGCTTCATTAGGTAATGCTAGATATGGACTTGTCATCGTTGACGACTTTTCTAGATTTACTTGGGTATTTTCATTTTGTAATAAAAATGAAGCTTTTGAAAACTTCACAATCTTTGTCAATAAAGTACAAAATCTCATTGGAACCACCATTGTCACTATTCGTAGTGATCATGGAGGGGAATTTGAGAATGAGTCTTTTAAGACATTTTGTGATGAAGTTGGTATTACACACACCTTTTCATTCCCTCGCGCACCCCCTCAAAATGGTGTTGTTGAGAGAAAGAATAGGACGCTAGTGGAGTGTGCTCTCACTATGATTGATGATAGCCAACTTGGCCATCAATTTTGGGCGGAAGCGGTACACACCGCTTGCTATGTGTTTAATAGAATACTTTTGAGGCCCGGCACTAAACAAACTTGTTATGAATTGTTGTTTGGTAGATTGCCTCACGTTAAACATTTTCGTGTTTTTGTTTCAAAATGCTTTATTAAAAACACGTATGGTAGTTTGGACAAATTCGATCCAAGATCCGATGAGGGGATATTTGTTGGATATTCCTCACATAGCAAAACCTACCGGATATACAACAAACGAACCTCAACGATCGAGGAATCGCTTCATGTTTCATTTAATGAAGGATTTGTTCCAACTAGAATTACTAATGATGATGACTCTATGGATGTCTTATGTGATTCAATTGGTAATTCTAATTCTAATAATTCTATTGATTCTATTGAGACTAACCCAACTAATGAAGTTGTTGAGAATGTTCCTAGTGATCAAGGAATTCCCAAACGGCTTCATACCGTTCGTGACCATCCTCATGAGCAAGTCATTGGTAATATCCATGATAGTGTCAAGACGAGATCGCAAGTGAACTACTTTGCTCATTGTGCCTTTACCTCCTCGATTGAGCCAAAGAATGTTAATGAAGCGTGCGAAGATGGTGCTTGGATCTTAGCCACGGAGGAGGAACTCATTCAATTCGAGAGGAATGAGGTTTGGGAGCTTGTTCCATTGCCATCGAAGAACCACACCATCATAGGGACAAAGTGGATCTTCAAGAACAAGACCGACGAAAACCAAATCGTCGTTCGGAACAAAGCTCGGTTAGTTGCTCAAGGCTACCGTCAAGAGGAAGGTATTGATTTCGAAGAATCCTTCGCTCCGGTAGCTAGATTAGAATCAATTAGATTATTGTTATCTTTTGCATGCCATAATGATTTTAAATTATTTCAAATGGACGTTAAAAGTGTGTTTTTAAACGGAGATGTTGTTGAGGAAGTTTACGTTTCTCAACCTCCGGGTTTTATTAATGAAAATTTTCTAAATCACGTTTTCAAACTTAAGAAAGCACTTTACGGTTTGAGACAAGCTCCTCGAGCTTGGTATGGCCGTTTAAAGAATTTTGTTTTGGATTTGGGTTTTAAAATGGGAGAAGTTGATTCCACATTATTTGTTAAGTATTCGAATAATGATATAATTTTAGTTCAAATATATGTTGATGATATCATTTTCGGTGCTACTAACTTTGCTCTTTGCGAAGAGTTTTCTAATGTGATGAAGGATCAATTTGAGATGAGCCACATGGGTGAGCTCAAGTATTTCTTAAGTCTCCAAATTCGCCAAATGAACGATGCAATCTTCATCCACCAAACGAAGTACACGGTGGAGTTGCTAAAGTGATTTGGAATGGAGAATGCCTCCGGGAAGAAGACTCCAATGAGCATGACTACGCATCTTGATAAGGATACGAGCGGTAAAGATGTAGTCATTCGTCTATATCGAGGTATGATAGGTAGTTTACTATATCTTACCGCAAGTAGGCATGATATTATGTTTGCTGTATGTGTATGTGCTCGTTATCAGTCTCAGCCTAAGGAATCTCACCTAGTAGCGGTAAAACGTATTTTCCGTTATTTAAGTTACACACTTGATTTTGGATTACTTTATCCAAAATCTAGCACATATGAGTTAATCTCATATAGTGACGCAGATTATGCGGGATGCAAATCCGACAGGAAAAGTAATAGTGGCTCTTGTCATTTTATAGGAAATTCTCTTGTCTCTTGGTTTTCCAAGAAGCAGAATTCCGTATCACTTTCAACCACCGAGGCAGAATATATTGCCGCCGGTGCCGCGTGTGCTTAAGTTCTTTGGATGAAACACACACTTAAAGACTTTGGTATAAACTGTGATACTTGTCCTATCATGGTGGACAACCAAAGTGCAATATGTCTCTCTAAGAACCCGGTACACCATTCCCGTTCTAAACACATAGATGTCTGACACCATTTCTTAGATGATCATGTTGCTAAAAAGGACATCATATTAGTGTACGTTGAAACCCAGAAGCAAATCGTCGATATTTTCACAAAACCCCTAAAGGAAGACTCCTTTGTGCGGTTACGTCGAGAATTGGGGATTATGGGTGAATCCGAGATTTAGGATTCATATTTTGTTCAATAATCTTGCATGCTATTCATTTTGTTTTATTTGTTCATGCTTGATTTATTGGAATTTTCTGGATTTTTCGTTGAATTTTCGGAATTTTCGCTCGATTTGTTCGTAAACGTCAAATTTCAGATTTCGATGTTTAATGGGGTAGTATAATGATTAATGAGAGTATTACGATGTTTCAACGAAGTGCGATTAGGAGAGAACTCAAAATTTCTAATTCTAAAATTTTTGGACTCTCTTAGTCGGTCCAAGTTCATTGGCCGACCGACTAGATTCAGTTCTAGTCGGTCAGTGAATGAGCTTAGACCAACTAATTCTTGTCAGTATTTTTGGCTTCTGCTACTGTTTGCAACTAGTCGGTTCAAGCTCATTGACCGACCGACTATATCGTCATCTAGTCGGTCAGTGCTTGAACTGTGACCGACTAATTGCTCAGGGACAGTTGCGACTTTTGCTCTTCCAATCGACTTAAACTCCATTCCGACCGACTTCTTTCATTTCAAGTCGGTTCATATTTCTTCTCTCAGCCAAAAACCCTGAGCCCCCCTTCGACTTCCTCCCTCTCCGATCGACTTCCGGCCATCTCTCCGACCTATCTCCGGCTGTTTTTCCGTCGATCTCCCCTAGGGTATCTTCCTATCATCTCTTCAGATTCTAGACCTAGGGTTTCTCAATTTCCAATCGAATTTCGTTCTAGGGTTTCGGCTAGGGTTTGTATTTAGGGTTTAGATCTCGATTTCTTGTGTTGATTCGTACGTGTCTCGTTGCGCTTATGGCGAGAACCCGTATTCCGATCCAACCCTCGAGCCCGTCCCCTATGACCGTAGAATCGCCCCCTAGGGAACCGTCGCAACCCAAACGCCGTTCGAAAACTACCCAACCTTCGTCGTCTTCGCCTCCTCTCAAGAAGAAGAGGACGACGACCGCCAAGCCTAGAGCCCAATCTCAGTCTCAACCCAAGCCAAAACCCAATCCTACGAAGGAAACTGTGTCTCCCTCCTCTTTTCGTACACCCACTCCCGGTGCTTCGGATTCCGACACGGAATACAGACCCGAGACCGAGACTCATAGGGAACCCACTCCTCCACCCCGTACTTCCACACGTAAGCCTAAGGGAAAGGCTCCGATGCCGGTTGGCGGTGTCGATATCTCGTTGTGTCGCGATGACCCGTTGTGTCTCGCGGCATATAACCGTATCGAACACTGCCCGCTGCTTCTGGAGCATTTCGTTCAGTTTTCCGACTTCCCAGGCCTCGCTGACCTTCTGTCGTCTTCCGGTCTTATCGATTATCTTCGATATGACCCTAAGGCGAATCCCCACCCATATCCTCGTCTGGTCAAGCTCTTTTACGCCAACCGCGTCCGGGGTCAGTACGACGTGACCCACTCGATTAAGACGACTGTCTGGGGGACACCGATTGTCCTCACGACAGAAATCTTAGGAGAGTTGATTGGTTGCTCGTCGTCTGGCCTCCTCCCTTCCGATATCTCCGTCGATGACATATCTTCCCTTGATCAGGTCATACTTTCTGAGATCTTCCACGAGATTCCTCCCGCCATGATTGGCGTGCCCTCGAAGTCTTTCAAGCCTAATGGCTGGGTCCTTAACTTGATCTTGAAGTCATGCTTACTTCCTAAGTACGGCTCCTCTTCTTTGCCTTCCCAGCCATTCCTGAAGTTGATCTATGCCATCTTCATGGGGAGCGAGATTAACTGGGCTCGGATTATACTCGATAAGATGGATTCTTTCGAGTGTATCCGGAAGTCCACGAAGTCTGCGCATATCCCATTTCCGTGCCTTCTGACACTTGTCTTTCACCACTTTCATGTCCCCTTGCCTCGTGATGATGAGCGTCCGCTCGGTCCCCCTCTGAATGCGACGGCCGTCAAGAAGTCTCTTGCGGCACTCCGTCACGTTCAGAGGACGACCCCCTCTGCTTCAGCGTCTGCCTCAGCTGCTCCTGCTCCCTCTACCACTCTTGACGAGCTCGCACGTTCGGTGAAATGTGTGGAGTCTTGTTATGCTCGTACTGAGGAGATTCTTGCTCGTATCGCCCGTCACCTTGGTATTGAGATCCCTCCGTCAGTCTCTGACGAGGAGGAGTTGGATGAGGAGGAGATTGAGGAGCTTGTTCGTGTTGCTGCTCGTGCCCCTGAGGGTACTCCTGTTGCTGCTGGTGCTTCTGGTGCTGCTGCTGCTTCTGCTGGTGACCCCGAGAGCACACCTGTTGCCACTGTTCCTGCGGTGGATACTACGACTGGTGTTCCTGAGGCCACTACCGTTGCTGCTCCAGAGATCACCACTACCGTCGCTCCCGTGGACACTTCTGCTGATCCGGTGACCTCCACTCCTGTTGCAGAGCCTGCTGCTGCTGCAGATCCTGCCGCTTCCTCCTGAGCTTCTCTGAGGACTCTCTTGATGCACTTTGGATGATAGATTTTATAGTGAGAGAGTTTGGGTAGGATAGAGTGTGGTTATGGTTTTTGGATCATGTTGATGTATTTTGATGTATCCCTGATGTATTTTGATGGATATGTATGTTTTGTGATACTCCGATGTCTTGTGTGATATTTTGATGTATTTTGATGTATCCCTGATGTATTTTGATGGATATGTATGTTTTGTGATACTCAGATGTCTTGTGTGATATTTTGATGTATTTTGTGCACCGATCGTTGGATCGATTTTATGTATGTTGTCGATGTACTCATGCTTTATATATATATATATATATATATATATATATATATATATATATATATACATCGATGTTGACATTTCACTCTCTTGTGCACAGTATATATTTTTTTATGTCTCTAATGTTTGATTTAGTCGCTCGACGATAATAACTTGATTAAATAGAAATTTTTTCTATGGAAACATAGAATTGTTTTCCATGCACTAAATTAACCAAGAATGTTGATATTGGAGAGTATATTCCATAACTCAATCCGTAAAAATTAATTTGAGTTTTGATGATTTGATTTTTCGATTTTCGACTTTGGTCTCATTGACACGCTTTGATTTAATTCGTATTTTTCTTTGGTGTCACTTGGACCGTGGTCGTATTCTATGACTCCCATGCTTTTATTTGAAGCCATTGTTGTTGTCGTTGATCTCCTCCCACTCTTTTTGCTAATGCCAAAGGGGGAGAGATATAATAATGACATGTGCTAAATGATAATTTAAAGCATTTTTCCAAGAATCTAATTTGATGTGTTAGATTCAGGGGGAGTTAAGATATAAAAATGGATTTCAAATCCGATATTTCAATAACCGATTCTCATTTTATATACTTTACTCGTCTGCTTGATGCATATTATTATTATTTATTTTGGAATTAACGTGTCATCAATGCAGGGGGAGTAAGTAAATTACATTTGAATCATTATTTTTTATTATTATTTATGTTGGTTTGTCATCACCAAAAAGGGGGAGAATGTTGGATATTGGACTCCCTGGATTTGGTTTTGGATGATGAACAAACATAAATATATCGTGAACTAACACTTTGTGAGCGCAGTTATGGAGATCGTCGCCAAATTCATATGAACATCCAAAGCGACGTCTCGAGACTTCTCAAAACACGTGATCGTATGCCTAAAGCTTCGTTGAAGCTTTTGGACCATTTTAGAAGTCATGAAGATTCAGATCGAAGCTTTCGAAGACGGTTCGTCAAGTTTTATTTATAGTCTTTTATCTTCGTTCCGTAGAATGTTAAGCCTTGAGTAGGTCTTACGTTTTAATCTTCATAACGCTCCTATCTTAGATCTAGGATCTTAGTAGAAGTCCATACGAACTTTCCCGAAGCATCGCGCTTCGATTCGTGACTTCTTGTGCATGTTAGTTGGTTCAAGAAGAAGAACCAACCGACTAGATGGTGATCTAGTCAGTCGGAAAAGCTTCTTGGACCGACTAGTTTGCGTCAGTCAATTTCAAGCTCTTTACAGTTTACAGTTAGTCGGTCTACGTTGACTCACCGACCGACTAGTTTGTGAACTAGTCGGTCAGTGATGCTTCTTAGACCGACTAGTTGAGCTTCTACTGTACATGCCAACTTACTGTTTATCGTTAGTCGGTCAAAGAACGTCTGTCGACCGACTAGTTGATGAACTAGTCGGTCAACATTTGTTCTTGGACCGACTAAATCAATTTGTACTCAGACTATTTGTTTTATCTCTTAGTCGGTCTAAGTTCACTCACCAACCGACTAGTTGTGAAACTAGTCGGTTGGCAAGTCTTCTTGGACCGACTAGTTCTGTTAGTCTGAAACTTCATCTATTCCCTGTTCACCAGTTAGTCGGTTCATGCTGTCTGACCGACCGACTAGTTGATGAACTAGTCGATCAGTGGTTGTTCTTTGACCAACTAGTTTGGTTCAGAATAGAGCCGTTTGAGCTTTAATTGAAACGTTTTTCTCTCTCTATTTCCTCTAACCTATAAATACTTGGAGTGCTGCATTCATTACACTCAAGGCTGATATTAAGAGAACTTTAGAGATCAAAGAGAAAGCATTCATTCCTCATTCAAAGCTCTTTCTTTCCAATCTTGAATCTATCCTCACTCTTATTTCAAAAGAGAGATTCATTGATTGTGAGCCTTCCAAGCCAAGTGCTTGATTCTAGGTCACCAACAACCTCATAGCTCTCCATCGCTGATCTACATCTTGGAGCTAGGGTTTGGTGCCTCTTCATCTTCCCCAAAATCATCTTTGCCCTAATTCGTAAGTTTTACTCAAGGCATAGGTATTTTGTCGGTAAGCATTTCTATTTCAATTTACTTTCATATTGTAAGTGAGTCACTCTCGGTTGTGAGAGTGTGTTTGTGATCCCGGGTTGTGGGAGTCACAATTTCATTTGTGTATGATTTGACTTGTGAAGGTTTTTCACAAGTATTTCATAGTGGAAATCTTGAGTTAGGGTTTCTAACTCGAGTATCCGCAGGGGATCCGGGTGTTTGGGACGTAGGATCACCGGGAACAAGTCGGGGAGACTTGGGTGGATCCGAACCCAGTAATATCGTTTGTTTGCGATTGTTTCTTTGTTGTCTAACATTTACATTTCCGCATTTCCGCATTTCCGCATTGTTTGGTAGAGTTTGCAAGGTAATTAGGAATTATCCTCTTAATTATTTTAAAGTACTATTCACCCCCCCTCTAGTACTTGTGCAGTAGCTTAGCAGGGCATTACATGTATATGTGAGGTGTATTGGGGTGTGCTAGTATGTAGGTGTATTTGTGTATGCATGCATGTGTCCTAGTATGTGAACACGAATGCATGTATGTAGATATATATGTATATGTATGTGTGTAGGAGGGAATGTCATGTATTGTAATTAATTCCCCAAGTTGAGGAGTAATTATATAGCATGACATTCTTGTATATATGTAGAAGTTGAGGGGATGATTGCTTTCATGGCATACTTGGAATTATTTAGAAGATGGACGGTGGTAGTGTGAGGGTAGTTTAGTAATCCCACCTAGTGATGTTTATCTTGAAGAGTCCTCTAGAGAATTAGAGACATTTCTCTAATTAAAACTGCTCTTAGCTTCCCCTCTATCTCTTCCCTCCTCCCATTTTTGTGGGTCACCCACTCCCAAGCCTCTTCCCTTCATTTTACACTCTAGTAGCCTCTCTCTCTCTCTCTCTCTCTCTCTCTCTCTCTCTCTCTCTCTCCTTCTTTTGGATGCCATGGTGATAGCTAGTACTTGTGTGTGAAGTTGCTAGAGAAGTGATAATTTCTTGGTGCAAGTTAGGATCTTTTGGAGCTATATGGTGTCCATGGGAGTCTTGGATCTAGGAGAAAGAAGATGGAGATGGAATCTTGCGATAATTGAGCAACTTGAGGTAGGAATCCAACCTATCTTGTGGTATATTATTCTCATGCTCATTTACATGTTAAAGATATAATCTTTTCATTATTTCAGTTCAGTTTCTGTTATTAGACTGGGCATAACTCTTATTCTAGTTATCCAAAAATTACAAATTAATATATTATGGAAAGCTTATCAAGTTAGATACAATTTTCATGTAGAGCCTGATCCTAAATTCTGATTGTAACTAGATTAAAATTTCTAATATGTAACGTAGTGTCAAATTCTTGTAGATTCTGCAACATGTTTATGAACAAAGCATAATGTTTACTTAGTAGTCCAAATGACTTAATTTAAAACAATCTGGAATCCTAACTTAATAATCTACAATTTTCATGTTGGAACCTTAAACAAAATCCGACTGTAAAATGATTGAATTTACTGATCTTTATTGCTATATATTTCAATTTCAGGACAGATTCTGCACTCTATATGGTATAAGCCATACCTACTAACTTAGACATCCAAAAATTATGATATTTGCTGCCATGGAAGCATGACAGAAGTAACTACAGTTTTCATTTAGACACTTAAGTCTAATTCTAAATGTAAATTTGGAATATCAGTTGTTTTTTTTACAAGTGTAATGCTTGTGACGTGAGTTTGGTTCATTCAATGTACACGTGAAGATTTGGTAGTACCAAATAGAACCATGATATTGAGTAATATGGTCAAGGACATGTTAGATGTGGTATTCCTAGTTGGCATGGCACAATATGATGTGTTGTTGTGGAAATTGTGGCGAGCATGGCACTTAGATGCATGACCATTTTGTGAAGAAAGAAAGATATTATGAAAGAAGAAGAATGTGGAACTGAGTAACCATACCAAATTTGATGTTGCCATCAATTATGTATGTGTTTATATTTTTTTGGTTTATTTCCTTTACGTCGTTGCTTTATGTCACTTATGCACACTTGCCTTATGTCAATTATGTCACTTGCTCTTTATGCATACATACCTTTATGTCTCATTTGTGATGGGTTTTCTGGGTCCTCAGGGCCATAAAATCGACGTCCGGCCCAAGTCGATCGAACGAAGAAATCAAACAAGCAGCGGAAAAACATCTTAAAACTATTTTAAGAACAGCACTACCAGAATCTCTACTATCCCGGGGTTAGGTCCGACAACCCCTAAGGATAGATCTATCAACCTATTTGCAATTATAAATGCATGTTTAATTAAACTACATACCTTTCACTTCGTTTTTGTAGAATACGAAACATCGTTTTCAGCAACGTTTCTTTGGCCCCTGCGTCGCTTCTCCCAAGCCGAACCGCGTCTCGAGCCGCACCTCGTCCTGAGCCGAACCGCCTCCCAAACTGCACCACGTCCCGAGGCGAGCAACACCCTTGTCGCCAAGTCAACCAAGAGCCGAAGAAAATTTCACCTTGAGTGGATCCTCTGTCAAGACTTTGGATCCGATCCGAACTCCTTCGTAGCCTTGCTAGAGCCCGATCAGGAGTAAGGAAGAATTAGGGAGATAGGGAATAATTTATTTAAGTCTTCATCCGATCGTGCTCAAAACTTTTGGGAGCTTCTCGGATTTGGAGACTTGGTGCGAGTTTTCAAGGAGAGTGTTGGCCCCTATTATATAGACGGCTGACCCCTCCCCTTCTCATTATATCCGATATGGGACTAAATGTTTTGAAGGAAAAATTAATTAAAGTTTACCTTTCACAAAGGGCAATCTTTACCGAATTTTTCATCCCTCACTGTTGAGCTTTGCAAGTGATACAACCTATTAAATCGAAGTGCACTGAACGGTGAATGCATAGAAACAATCGGGGCTCAATTCTGACTTCGTTTGACCCCTCAAACATCGTCTCAAGTTTAGCAAAAAAATCTGATTTTCGTTCAAAAATCCAGCCGGCAGAAAAGAACAAAAAACCCTAGCATGTGGGGCCCACTAGTGGGCCCCACCCGCTCAGATCTGGGCTGGGCACCCCCGCATTGGTGGGCGGGCGGGCCCCAACCCGACCGCTTGGGCAGGCCTGGCCCGCTCAATTCGGGCAGGCGGGGCCCCGCCCAATGGGCTGGTGCGCATAGCCCCTTTGGGGGGCTGGGCTTGGGCCAAAAGGCCCCCTTTTTTGTTCTTTTCCGATTTAAAACACCTTTCAAATAGTTTTTCTGGACCCGTTTGGACTATAATTTGAGTGCAGTTTTCTCTCCGACTTTCGTGGAGCCGTTTGGACTCCGATTTGTGCGCGGTTTTCTCCCTAACTTTCGTGGAAAAAATCTTCTTCATATCCATTCCTTTCTAAAATATATTTGTAACCATTTTACAATATATATTATTTTTTATTTAATATTAAAATCCATTTGCATCAAATACAAATAAACTAAGGGCACACTTCCCTCAACATCTCCCACTTGCACTCAGGATCATTTATCCCGAATGCAGAAGCTAACTGCAAACTCTTTGCAATCTTGCATCAAATGCATTTAAATTTAATGTTTTAGACTTATATCGCAAACTGTTTGCGACTTAATTAATTCACATACATCATATGTATTATCTCCCTTAATTCTATCTATTACTTGACGAAGGTCTCACTCTATGTGACACCCTACAGCCTGACCCTACTACAGGTGGGGCTCGAAACCTCAGACGGCAGTGACGACGAGCAGCAGGTGTCGTCCCTATTTCGGTATCATAATTATGTGGTTAACTCAAACACATGAGTATTATTGGGACCACCCTGACTGTGTCTATGATGAATACCGTAGTTTTAGTCCCCTCGTCAAAACTATGTCGCCTAGTCAAGCCTAGGGTACAGTCAAACTGTCAACCCCAATAGCTTGAACTTGGTTAGTTTCCATAGGTCTTTAGTCAAACAATGTTGGACTTCTTCCAACATACTTTCGCCAAAGTTTTTCCCCAAAGACCAAACCAACACATGTGACACTAACTCCCCATAACGTGAGCGATGAATTCTCTCTTGGTCATTACTCTCCTCGCACGCTTCAAGTGTTACCAAACCAAATTCCCTTCGACAGGCCTTGTAGGATATGGACGACATGAATACACCCATGAGGGGATGTATGAGGTTATAGGGACCTCAGATGTCGCGTGCACGAAAGCGTGCACGAAGGGAACCTTTTCTCGTGTGAAAAGGACCACTCGATAAGTGGAAAAAGCCACTCAATAAGTGGAAAAAGTCACTTTATAAGTGCATAAAGGCACTTGATAAGTGAATGAAGAAGAGGATAAATGAATGTGCTTATATAGGCTAATAAGCTTATAATTGGTTATTTCCTACAATAACCACCCCTAAAGCCTATAAATAGGACCCAAGGGTAAGGCATTCACTCCACACTTTCCATGCCATAAGTTTGCATAAGGCATCTTATGTTCTTCTTCTCACTTCCATTAAAATCCTCTTCTAAATAGAGATTTAGGCGGTGAAACTCTGCTTCGATCCTCCGTGACGAAGTATCGACCGTTGTGACAAATCCGAGGGTGAAGTTCCGAGATTACGGTGCCGCATACGCAAGCGTAAGTCTCTACTTCATTATTCGATCCTAACGTCACTGTTTTGACAGAATCCAACATTGGTATCAGAGCCATACGGGTTCGCCCCGGTCAAACCGCCGCCCCGTCGAACCGATGAACGAGGCGTTGTCTTTTTTCACGAATGGGTATCTTACCATTATGGATATGGTAGGAACGCTTCGTGACGGAGAGAACGCAGCGGTTGTTCTTTTCACGTTAGGGTCTTCTGTCATTACAGATATGGCAGGAACTCTCCGTGACGGGAACAACCGACCGTTCATATCGTCAAGCTCGCACTCTTCATGGATGCTGAGTCTCCATTCATAGGGAATGTGAACTCTCTTCATGTGGAGCGTGTAGTTTACGAACTTTAAAGTATGTTATTTTTTCATTTTGGCACACGGCCATTAGAGAATAACTACTTTCTCGACGAACGGGTGCTTCATCGACGAACGGGTGCTTCATCGAGGAAGAAGATGGTAGTTATTCCCATCGGGGAAGATGAATTTTGGTGCTTGATCACCATGGCCAAATGGGCAATGAAGGCAATGCACCCCCCCCCCCCCATGCGGAGGTGGTTGGCTACGGCCAATAACCACCACGGCCACCCCTCCGGCGGGGTGTGCGGTAACCCCATACAAGGGGGTGGCCGGCCATGGCCCATATGGCCATATGGGCCATGGTCGGCCATGGCCAAAGGGCCATGGCCGGCCATGGCCATGGCCGGGGCCATGGCCGGCCCCGGCCGGGGCCAGGGGGCCATGGCCGTGGCCAAGGCCAGGCCTGGCCGAGGCCAGGCCAGGGCCAGTGGGCCCTGGCCGGCCTCGGCCAAAGCCAGGGGCCGGCCTGGCCGGCCCTGGCAAGGGCCAGGGCCAATGCCCTGGCCTCAGGCCAGGGCCTGGCCCTGGCTAGCCCTTAGCCAGCCTTGGCCAGGGCAGAGGCCCTGGCCAGGGGGTGCCAGAATCCTTGGTCGGTATTGGTCGACCAATCGGGGATTTTTGGTCGACCAATTCAGCCAGAGGCCTTGCCAATGGTTTCGGCCCCAGCAACCTGCAAGGCTAGCCCATACGGAGCCGACGGCAGTCGTCTGCGGCAAAATTCTCCTATAAGGGGGGAAGTGCCTGGATCCATACGGGAGCCGGCGACAATGGCTTGCAGAAAAATCCCCAAAAGGGGGATCCGGCCTTGGCACGGCTACGGCTCATCCCCGACAAATGGCCAGGAAGTGCCGAATATTTCACTAGTATCATAAGGGTACTAGGTTGAAATATACAATTTTTGAAAAATACGTTTTTCGTACGTTTTGAAAAATACGTTTTCAAAAACGATTTTCCGCTGCGAAGTACTATAAGAGTACTTTTATTTGATAAAGTGATGGGGAAATACTGAAAGTTACTCTAGATGGTGATTGGAAACGTAGTGACCTTTCCGATTCTAGGGTAACATCTTCAGTATTTTTCGAAAGTAACTTTTCAAATTATAAATATCATTCCAAGTGGGAGTTGAAATTAGAACTATCCAAATGGGATATTCTATTATCATTTCAAATGGGAATTATATTTTAAGAATTTTCAATGCAATGTTTTTGATCAAACCTTCGGTTTTGTGTCTTTTTGCAGCATTTTAAAAGTAAAATGTCTTTCGCTTCAAAGAATATCGTCGCTGAGTTGAACAGAGGTGAAAAACTCAACGGCGATAATTACAAACTTTGGTCCATCAAGATACAATACGTTCTAGAGGAGCAAGAAGTGCTCGAAACTCTAAAGAACGTAATGATTGAACACGAGTTGGGCACTACGGCCCAACACAGACGAGACAAGGAAGCTTTTGATGATTGGTCTCGGAAGAATAAGATAGCGCGCATTACGTTATTGAGCAGTATGGCTGATGACATAATGCGCATCTTCCGAGAGCATGACTTAGCCATGGACATATGGTCCAAGCTTGAGGAGAAGTTTAGTGGCACATCGGTGTCCAAACTTCGCGCCTTAACTAAAAGATTTGATTCATACAAGAAACGTCCAGATCATTCCATGGGGAAACATCTACGACATATGGCAAATCTAATCTCAGAGTTAAAGGATGCAGATCATGTGCTCACAGATGAGCAACAAATCCAAGCAGTCATGCGTTCCCTACCAAATGGGTGGGACCAAATGAAGATGCATCTCACTCACAATGAGAGCATCAAGACCTTCAGCGATGTTTCCAAGCACCTCGAGTTAGAGGAAGAGCGGCTTGCGGCCGCCAAGCCAAATGCAGAAGTGCATATGGTTGCTAGTTCCTCACACGGGGGAAAGAAACGGAAAGATCGTTCGAAGTTTACAAATGAACGTAATAAGCAACCGGGGTGGGCACAAGAAATGGCACAAGAAGAAAGACTTGAAGAGGATCAAGTGCTTCAAGTGCAACAAGCTCGGTCACTATGCTCGTTCGTGTACGAGTGGAGGTGACGAGGTAACTTGTTATTATACTAGTTACATATGTGTTTCTAGTTCAATATTTCTTGTGGAATCTAATCCATTTTGGATAATTGATTCAGGTGCCACCGACCACATAGCAAGGGACAGACGGTCCTTCGTGGAGTATCACCGGATACCCCAAGGAACGAAGTGGATCTATGTAGGAAACAACACACGTGTTGAAGTGAAAGGCGTTGGGACTTGCAAGCTAGTCTTGGACAACGGCCGCACTCTCCTACTTCGTGATGTCCTCTTCGCTCCAGATATTCGAAGGAATATTATATCTGTGGTCGTGTTAATGGGTCTTGGTTATAACTGGTTCTTTCAAAATTGTAAAGTGGACTTGTTTTGAACCGCGTACGCAAGCGTAAGTCTCTACTTCATTATTCGATCCTAACGTCGCTGTTTTGACAGGATCCAACAGGCCTTGCCTCGAAGCTAGGTCAGAAATCTAAGTGACATCATTTACGTTCAGGTTCATACGATGACCTCAAGTCCAAGGACCAACTTGCCTATCATCACAGAGAGTTATAACTGACAAAATTGGTATGTTAACCATGTGATAACTCTCGTTGGGTTCGTTCAGTGTACTCATTCTCCAATGAGCACATGTGTCTCGTCTCCAACTTTGCCAAGTCAAACGACCATGAGATCATCGTCACCACTCCATGATGAAGACAAAGACACAATAGTCTATCAGATGTTTCGATATCCTTTTCTCGAAGCATCTGTGACCACAAACGATTTCAGACTTATGCTACTAACCGTCAAACAATTCTCCATGATCGAGATCCTCATTTCGATACTTGTTTAACATCGCATTAAGTCCTAGCACTTTGCCTAAGTTTTAATGTCGACTACATTTTATTAACTTAGATAAATTCTTACCATACAGCTTACTGTAATTTTGAACAAGCTGTTTGTACACTTACATAGAGATAAATTGCCTCGAGTTCGAGGGCATACATATCTCCCAACATCTTTCACTTGCACTCAGGCCCATTTATCCCAGTATCTCATACCGCATTTATACATAAGTCTCTTTAGACTGTCTGTGGCAGAGCCTTCGTGAGTGAATCTGCTAAACAGCCTTTAGTTATAGACTTTAAGGAGTTTCTATGTTCATGTTAGACCACACATTTGAATCTCATCCAAATAATTTCCTTGGTCTCTTGGAATCCAAAATATTTAATTTGCCTGGATCTTATCCAGCTCACTATACCTTACTAGAATAATCCTTCATAGTTACCGATCAACTGCACGGCTCATAATAATTTCTAATAAAGTGTGAAACTTTTTGACCACTTTGTCAAAATATATGTTCTTGAATATATGTTCTGGCTCCTTGATGCTTCGCATGCTTTTAATCCGCTCCCACTAACCTTGAAACTCTCTGGCTGATTCATATAAGTCCGTTCTTCTAAATCATATTTAGTAAATAGGATATACATGAATACACCAGTTTTCATGGTCATCAAGATCATTTATATCGAGTCTGATCCGAATAGATCTACACACAGCAGTTGGTGATGAAGTTTCATCACAATCCGTTTATAGGAGTTCTGATGATAACTTTTCTCAACCAGTATAACTTGTACTTCACTCTTTTTCTCCTGCACTAATCTTCTGTCTCAAAGATTCACTTGCAGCCAAATGAAACACTTTCCTTGGGCACGTCAACCAAGGTCTATACCTTATTTACGTGCAAGGACTTTTTTAGATTGCATCAAGCCATTTCTTAAGAGTCACTACTCCGAATGGCATCTTGGAAGTTGTCTAGGCCATCATCAACGATGCTGTATTAATCGGCTTTTCGTCTCACGGGCCTCGAGTAATCCTGTGACTTCCTAATGATTAATTTGAGGAATATCATATTGACAAGGCCCTCATAGAACCTTATCAAAACCTAGGTATTACTATCTGAGACTTAACTCAAAGGGAGGATTGTAACTCAAAGTCACTTGCCATGTATCACACCATGTCTAATAAAGTGCGATTCATGCTCTCCAACACACCGATGTGATAAAAGACTTGACCTGAGAGAAAATCACATTTTCTTTTAACTACGCAAGAATTACATAGCTAAGAATTCGACCATTCGATCTGATCGAAGCAGTTCAAATACTTCTATTATTGTGTACTCTATTTTATCAGACTTGTGTTTCATCAAGAACACGTGTCGTGATAAAATAAGTATAACATATTTAGACTAATTTAGACTTGGGTTTGGATACATCTGTATGTATAAGATCGTGAGTTCACCAACTCATTCTCCCACTGTCTTACAAAAGGAGTTTGGCCATCATGCATTTGAGATAAGACTTACAAGTGTCTTTCGACTCATAATATGAGAGATCAAAACTCTCTTTGTGTGACTTGTCAACTCTGTTCTCATCAATACAGCCTAGTCTATTTTGCCATAGATAAAGTTTCTATAACTTGCGTATTCGTGTATTAACATTTAATACAATATTGTTATACAAAACATTCACATCGAGGCATTGCTTCAGAAGCAAAGTGACGACATTCGCCAAAATGTGTTTTCCTTTTATATAATAATTGTTCTGAAATCGTGACATCAAATATGTCACATTTTCAGTTCCTCCTATTTTTACCTTTTCTTATCATAGTCAAAACTTTCTTTCGCATGTCGACTTTCTTCAATGCCTTCTCCCTTCTAAATCACATTTAGACAATACTATCCCAACAAAATATTATTAGCTATGCAAGCACCTCACGTATCCAAACACTTGAGCTTCACAACATTGAGTTGACTCAACACGTTGCTTAACTCAAGATCTGATTTGGATACATGGTCTTGCATCGCTCGTGCACTCATCTTCAAGTCAAACAGTTTGATCGAAGTTTCGAATCTTGCGGATCGAAACCATTTTCCATGCAACCTTGAGTTGACTCAATAAATTGTATGAAGAAACTTACTTTGAACATCAGTATGTTCAAGCTGCCCCTCATAGAGGCGATTGACAGGTAGCGTGCTTTTATTTTGTTGGACACAGAGCTCAAGGAAATCATTGTCCTTAAGCATGTACTAGTAAGGACATTTTAAGGTTAGTGATAATCTGGTTTAGACTATCAAACTTGATCTTGTCTTGATATTCCTTAAACAATCATCTTGATCAGTTTACATTTTCTTTTAGGATATTATGTCTTGGATTCCATCTGGTAAAACATAGAACAATCCTAGTTTAGCACATGTTCAATGATTTTTAAATATAGTTAAAATGGATTTTTATTCAACAATATCATCATACTATTTTAGCGATCATCTTAAGCCATATAGATGAATGAATAATAATATTTAGTGGGAAAGGGACCCGACCACCCTGAGTCTCACAACCTTAAGTTGGCTCAACAAGTTGCTTAACTCTGCAATTGGTAGATGACTCTTCATCAATCACATCGTATGTGATTCCCTTATTGGTTTTTACCCCTAGTCACTTATGACCTTGAGTTGGCTCAACAAATCATAACGACTAGTCTAGTCGGACCCTTGCTTTCTTGTCCAATCCTAACTTACACCGACACTCGGTTATGTTCACAACGCGACAGTTTGGGTTTGGTCAAACTACTTCTCATGTTTAATGGATTGGTTCCCAAAATATGGCTACGTTACAGCTTGAGTTGACTCAACAACTATAACAGAAATCCCTGGGTTGCAAAATCCGAAAGCAAGGAGGGCTACAGCTAACATTGAAGAAGATTTTTAACGTAATTGACTAGAAGTAATCGACGGTGTCACATGATCATAATTCGCATCCTTGCGGTCTAGCAGAACACAGCCAGGGATTTGGCAAGGCTAGGATCACTATCCCCAGTCGAGCTAGAGTGATCCACACCACTAGTCAAAAAACACTAGACCGGTTCATGGTCCATTGAAGGAAACTTATTATTCATATGTGTGCCATTGACTAGATATGGCTTCATTAAAACCAGTTAATTTTATCAACTAGTTGAATCCTAAAATTCGAAACTATTAGGATTGGTTAATAACTTTTATTAATGTCCTTATCAACTATAAGGATTTTTAAGGTGTTATCCTAATCATGTATTAGGCATTTAAAATTCAAGTTGCAATAATTTAAAACATAGCCTTTTTTCAAAATTATTATTAGAACAATTAAAATAATAATTATGGGAGAGTGCTACCTAATCATGTATTAGGAGTTTAATTTGTTGCAACAATTTTAAATCCTAGCATGTCCTTCAAAATTATCATATATTTTTCTTAAATCTTTTAATGGCTATCCCGAAAGTCTTTCTTATATTATCACATAATAAAGAAGAACAATTTAACCATTAAAAATATCAACTAAACAATTTAGCTAAGCATGCAACTTAAAATTATCTCATAAATCTAAGTTAAATTAAAATTATCAAATAATTTTAAATAACTAACTTATTAAAATTATCTCATGATTTTATAATTAGATCTAAATTTCAAAAACAATTTTTCGAAATTTAGCACATGAAAACGACAATTTAATGGTTTAAATAAAATCTCCATCTGATGGAGAAACATGCAGTATCATATACATTTTATAACTGCAAAACATAGATCATATAAACCTGGCTCTGATACCACTGATGGGTTTTCTGGGTCCTTAGGGCCATAAAATCGACGTCCGGCCAAAGTCGGTTGGACGAAGAAATCAAACAAGCAGCGAAAAAACATCTTAAAACTATTTTAAGGACAGCCCTAAAGAGAACAACCCTAGCTAGAATCTCTACTATCCCAGGGTTGGATCCGAAACATCCCCTAAGGATAGATCAATCAACCTATTTGCAATTATAAACATATGTTTAATTAAACTACATACCTTTCACTTCGTTTCTGCAGAATACGAAGTGTCGTTTTTAGCAGCGTGTCTTTGGCCCCGCGTCGCTTCTCCCAAGCCGAACCGCGTCTCAAGCCGCACCTCGTCCCGAGCTGAACCGCCTGCCAAACTGCACCGCGTCCCAAGGCGAGTAACACTCTTATCGCCGAGCCAACCACGCTACTAAGAAGATTTCACCTTGAGTGGATCCTCTGTCAAGACTTCGGATCCGATACAAACTCCTTCGTAAACTTGCTAGAGCCCGTTCAGGAGTAAGGAAGAATTAGGGATAGAGGAATAATTTATTTAATTCTTAATCCGAGCATGCTACAAATTTTTGGGAGCTTCTCGGATTTGGAGACTTGGTGCGAGTTTTCAAAGAGAGTGTTGGCCCCTAATTATATAGGTGGCTGACCCCTCCCCTTCTCATCATATCTGATGTGTGACCAAATGTTTTGGAGGAAAAATTAATTAAAGTTTGCCTTTCACAAAGGCCAATCCTTATCAAATTTTTCATCCCTCGCCATTGAGCTTCGGAAGTGATACAACCTATCAAATCAAAGAGCACTGAACGATGAACGCATAGAAACAAACGGGGGTCAATTCTAACTTCGTTTGACCCCTCAAACGTCGTCTCAAAGTTTAGCAAAAATCTGATTTTCGTTCAAAAAATCCAGCTGCCAGAAAAGAACAAAAAACCGTAGCAGGTGGGGCCCACTAGTGGGCCCCACCCGCTCAGATCTGGGCGCCCAAATCTGGGCTGGGCGCCCGTCGACATTTAGCGGGCGGGCGCCCAGGCCCAAAACAGGCCTAGGCGCCCAGTCCAGTTGGTCTGGGCTGGTGCGCCCAGCCCCTTTGGGGGTTGGGCTTAGGCCTAAAAGGCCCCCTTTTGTTCTTTTCATATTTAAAACACCTTTCAAATAGGCTATCTGGACCCGTTTGAACTCCGATTTGAGCACGGTTTTCTCCCCGACTGGAAAAAATCCGCTTCCTATCTATGCCTTTATAAAATATTTTTGTAAACATTTTACAATATATATATTATTTTCCATTTAATATTAAAATCCATTTGCATCAAATACAAATGAACTGAGGGCACACATCCCTCAACAATTTGTACAGTGCATAACCAATAATGTTGAACAAATAATCTCTTGGGATGTCTCATTCCTCTCTAAGGAGGGTGAGCTCCGAAGATGGGATTTGGGGGAATATCTAAGTAAAAGTAAGCATAAGGTCTGAACTGGCATGATGCAGCGAGGGTTTCATATGTGACGCCCATGGGGCGATGTACTTTGAGACAATATTGTGATGACGTGGAGATTCTTTTTCTCACTTGTACTACCGTAAGAGGGAGTGGGCAAAGTTCGAGAGACCCCGTTAAATTTAATCAGTGCTCGTGTACCACTGGCAGGGTAGTTTGAGTGCCACCCCACCTTGGGGTGAGGTCCAATCCCTTATGTGCTACAATTAACCAGGGTTCCAAAGATACATCATTAAAATAACTAATTTAATTTGCATTCTATACTAGCCGTTTACACTTCCTGATGTATCTGCATTTGTAATTATTATCTGTATGCTACTTTACTTTTCTTCTATTACTGTTAGTTGATTGACATGTATGTATGCCTTCACTCGTCTCTGTTACTTGTGATGTTGAGAATAATATGCCATAAGAGTTGGAGATCCTACTGGACACGCTTTTACGTGCCCTCCCCTCTTTCCCACAGGTAGCTGAAGCTAGATTCCCAGGTGGTTGGTGACTTTGAGATAAAGGCTTTGAAGTATGGAGAGTGGGATTGTATCGGAGTTGTACTCTTGAGCTTGGGTAGTAGTAGGGAGTGAGTTGTACAGTGTGGCCTACCTTTTGTGTTTTATCTTCTGGGTTGGGCCTGATATTGGAGATTTTGTGGTTGTATATGCATAAGTGAAATGTAATAATATGATGACTGTTGTCACGCCCCGCTTCCCATTATACTTGGGAGCGATGACGCGAGCGGGTCCGCATAGGCTGAAGCGGTGAATCTCAGACTCAATAAGCGTCTGTGAATAAACCATACGCAAGAACTTGCATGCATTCAGAAACAACAGAAATAACTATGAATTAAAACCAATGTCCAGACAAGAGTACATAAAGGTAATAAGGCCCCAAGCATGGCCAATAACAACAGAGTTCTACAAAGAGGGTATACACCTTATAAAAGTGCAATAAACGAAATTCTGAGTTGGAGTATATAGTGCTCAGCAACTAGTTCTCAGTGGAGAGAACTTCTGGATCAGCGTACTCCGGGTCTAGCGGGTTAGTTCCCTCAATCAGCTCGTCCTCAATGTAACTTGTCTTGTGTCCTGACATGCATTCCAAACAACATAGAAATGTATGTCAACAATGTCCTTGGCAAGCAATAATATGATTAGGACCCTTGGCAAGGTTTTCGAAATAGTTTACATAGAAGTTAAAGAATTATAAATAAACAAACACTTATAATTTCTAAGCAGTATGAACATAAATTATACTAGCATGTCAGTTCTACTATAAGTGAAAACATGGCAGTATAAACATGTCAGTTCTATTTTAAGTGGGAGCAGAAGCAATTCTATATGTCGTACATTTTCGGTATAGCATTTTCAAGATGTTCAAGTGTGTATTCAATTTAGTGACTAAGGTTCACGTTGTTAGGCGGCTAGTAAGTGAATCTACCTTCTCATGCCCTCGAAGGTGACCCATTTACTACCGACTAGTGCCCGCGAACCTAACCCTACCCATGTGTACTTTCTGGACCACGAGCCAGAATCAGCCAAACAGTCCATCATAAGCTATAATACTAGAACACGAGCCAGACTAGCCAAACTGGCCCACGGGAATTGCCAAATATTAGCATGCAATATCCATGATTAGCCAAACCGGCCCGCATGTCTATGGTTTTTAAGCAGTTCAAGCAATTCATGTACTAACAATGTTTCGCATTTCATGTCGTTACACGGCATTGTCAATTTACTTAATAAATGTCCATACACATGCCCGCGGGGTTTTGATCTCATCAATCGACTTAATGAAATGTCCACACACACGCACACATATTTTTATCTCGCAATACACACAAATAAACACGTGAAGTTTGATGTCGCATTAAGTGAAAAGGTATTTAAAACATGGAGAAAATGCACACTTGCCTGTTTGGTGATTTTGGTGTTGTTGTGTTTGTCTCGTCAAACGTGATATTATGGTGAGGTCGGGTTTCTATTTTGTTCAACATGATCAATGATTAATACATCAATAATATTAAAGTTCCTATAATAATATCGTGAGAGTATGAAATTAAACGACTTACTATAGTACATAACTAACTTATTAATCGTTTATATAATTAAGCATATAACTTAAAGTATAAACATTTAACTTAAAAATACCCTTAACATTTTATAATTTTAAATAACTTAAATAACTTTATAACATAAATAACTTAATATTACAAAATAACTTATAACTTTATATAACTCAAAATAACTTCAAAATAACTTAAATCACCTTAAAAACTTTAATAAATTAATATTAATCCCAAATAACTTAAATTGTTCCAAACCACATAAGTAATCCCCTCTAACTTAAAATAACTACAACATACTGATACTTATAAGATAATAACTTAATATGAGAACCTACCTATAACATAATATAACTTAAGCTTTCAATAACTCTTACCCTTCTCACCTATCTTTCCAGCCTCCTCAACTTCTGTCCCCATCTTTCTCTTCTCTTCTTCTTTGTTCTTTATTCTTTCTTTTTTTGCAGGGAATGGAAGAAGACCAAGGGGTGCTGCTCTTAGAGGAGGGGAGGGCACGTCAGATGGGGGCAGGCACATGCGGCAGCTGGGCAGCAGGCGGTATGGCGACACGGCCTGCGGCAGCTGGGCAGCAGGCGGCTGCTGCTGCTGCTGCTGTGCAGGCGGCGCGGGCTGCACGGCGGCTGCTGCTGCTGCTGCGCAGTCGGCACGGGCTGCAGGGCGGCGGCTGCTGCTGCTGCACAGGCGGTGCGGGCTGCAGGGCTGCTGCTGCTGCGCACGCAACAGCGGCCTGGCAGAGCAGCGGGAGGGATGCGCGGGCTGCTACGTGGGCGTAGGTCTGGAGGGGGTTAGGGCTGAGGGAGAGAGGAGGGAGAAGATTTGATCTCTGATTTAGACCCAATTTCAGATCTGAACCCAAATTTGATTCTGATTCGATTCCTCCCTCTCAATTCTAATTTTGATTTCTGGTTGTATGATTTTTTTTGGTTTGAAGGAACTGATTTGATTGTTGTCTGTTGTTGTTGGAGAAATTTGAGGTTGATTTTGCTGTTTGGGGTTTGTTGATTGAGAGCGCAAGGGGAAGAACATGTTTCTGATTGATGCTGCTGTTGTTGATTCTCGTTTGATTTAAGAACAGTGAAGTGGGTTACGATTGACGAGGGTGAGTTGTCGGTGGGGGTGGGAATTATGTTGCTTGGTGGATCTCACCGAATTATTTCGGTGGGATGTAATGGGTAGGGTTAGAAATTGATTAGGGTATGTGGGTACGGTTAGGGCTAAAAAGTAATTAATTAGGGATAAAAGTAACTAATTATGACATTGTAAAATTATTTAACAATAGAGGCACGCTCGTATTGACGCGAAAAAAACATACGGACGAAAACTCGCTCGGACGACTGAAGTAAAATACAGGCACACCGAAAAATAACCACACCTAAAATAGAGGCCATTACAACTGTTGTTGTACAATATTTTTGTACCCATCGGTGTTATCTATGTGGTTGTTGTTGGAGTATTACTTATACTATCCCAGCATGTGTGCAGTGGCCTGCCTCTGTCTTCTTACTCTCTCGTTTCTTCTATTTCTTCATTACCTCCGACTCTTCATCAATACTTGGGACTGATTCGTACTTTTTGGGTATCCAAGGGAGCGGGGCTTGGCACATATCATCGTTGCATCGATAAAGCTTTGATCTACATTTGACGATGCTTTTCATTTTCTACAAAACATGGTGTTGACCGGCGCCCCGTTTACGGTTTGGGCGCGGTGTCGTTTTACCGCAAGTGCACGGTTAGTGTAGGGTGCGGGTTTATCGAACTCAGGAAGGTGGATGGCTTGAATGGCTTCTAGCCTCGCCTAGGTTGTGTGATAGCTACGCAGATAATATGGGTGAGTAGTGAAGAAATAAAAGAAAGAAGTAAAAAGACAAGAAATGAATCCCCGCTAACACGGGCTAGAGCACTCATGGCACTTGGCATTTGACTTAACCCAGGGTGAGACATTGCCCCTAAAGGTAGTACCTAGCGTCCCATGGGCCCGCTATTCTGGTCGATGCCCAGTACGCTAGGTCTACGCGGTTTCGGACGGTGGGCATTCTCATGTCCATTAACACCTTCCGCAACCGGGAGCATTAAGGCCACAATGATAACTCCCAACATTTCGTCCAATCCGTTCCCATGCGCAAGGATTCAATGTCTACGCTAGAGGGTGTGAGCTGTGGCTAGGGAGTCAACCGCCAAGTTTATTCCCTCTTGGCTCGACGGTCAGAGGCAGTCTTTCTCCCGCCAATGACAATGAAACACCCCGCGTAACCCTAATGGCCAAAAAGGTCGAATATGATTTCTAGCAATACATCGAAGCGGATCTTGACTGGACAAGACACCGGACCCCAATCCCCAATACAACTAGTGTGTTGCCATATGAATTGGATTCAGATTGCTAGAAATCCCTATTGACACATTCCATCGAACATATACCATGCAATCAAGTCAAATGTAGATTCCAAGCATCAATCCTACTCTAACCCATATTAGGGTTCATCAAACACTACTCAATGATGAAGAACATGATAGCAATCAATAAATCCAAACAAACATTCATCATCGAGCAAAATGAAAATAACACAAAACAATGGAAATAGGAAAAGAAATACTTATCTTGCCATTGAATCTTCAATCCTTTACAAGATTTATTGAAGTAGAAACCCTAATCTAACCTAACCTAAAGCTCCAAAGAAATGGGGAGAAAACTAGTGAAAAAAATGGGAGAAGATCCCCCACAAGTCGTGCACAAACTCATATAAATAAGCCCCCTCAAACCCTTAACAGTTCGGGTCCAAAAACCCACTAAAACTGCCAAAACAGGGCCACCCGATCGGTTGAAGTGTCAACCGATCGGGTGGGTAAAAACAGAAACTCAAACTTTCTGAAATTGACTCCAACCGATCGGTTGGACTCTCAACCGATCGGTTGAAGTGAAATTTCAGACATCAGCCAATTTCAGCACCCCGCTGCGCTCAGAAAATTCCAGAAAAATGTAGAAAAATCGGATTTGGGCCTGCGACCTATCGTTGGAAAGCTAACGACGATGCCGACGCTAGAAAAATAAGAGATCACCCAAAATCCCGTTAGAATAATAGCAGATTTTCAATGAATGAGCAGCGGTACGCGAAAGGGGAAGAAAAGGCCACCCGATCAGTTGAAATGTCAACCGATCGGGTGAGCTGACAGTCGCTTTGGCCATCGGGCTTCAAAAGCATCAACCGGTCGCTGAGGAGAGTGGGTGGCATGACCGGGTCGTCCTTTGTTGATTTTCAGCTTCAGATGAACCGATCGGGTGATATGTCACCCGATCGGTTGGAATTAAGCCCAAAAAGACAGAGAGCTCTGTTGATCTCATCCCATCACTGAACCGATCGGGTGAGCTGCTCCGCTTTAGCTCATGTTTGGGTCGGATACGCGTGCATCAACCGATCGGGTGGCTGTGTCCATCCGATCGGTTGAGGGCTGAAACATGGATTTCTTCATTGGTTGGCCCTCTGGATCGCGCGTGACTCCTCCCGTTGCTCCGGGGACTCATGATATCTTCTCTATACGTCCCCAACGCTGGCAATCTCCTGCATTTACACAAAAACACAAAGAAGTGAAAGAAAACTAAAAATCACAAGAGAAAGGGTACGGAACGACGAAAAACAACGGAGAATCACAAAAAAGACGTGCGTGAATATATAAAATATAAACGCACGTCAAAATCCCCCAAGCTGAACCCTTCCTCGTCCTCGAGAAAGACGAGTGAGAGTAGGAGCACGGAGGGAAAAATATAGAGAGAGAAACAGAAAGAGAAATCAAAACCCTAGATCGCCCGTCAGGGCCAACAAAATCAAACACGCTACACGAGGCAAGCATGCGACAAAACACAACACTAAACCGAGGAATATGAGTCCAAACAAGTGTCGTGGGCCCACACGGTGAAGTGCGAGTGAGTGTGGTTGTGTGCTAGCAGACGGTGTCACTATCTACATTATGCAAAAAATCTCCATATACACTTACCCAAGGCAAGACCCAAATATCGATTCAATTCGAAATTGCGGTGAATAGTTGCTCAAGCATGCATGAGAAGAGTATAAGAATATAAGCGTATCATGCATCGGGGACTCTAAAGCTAGGGACAAGGAAATCACCACACTATAGCCTAGATAACCGCTAGAAATTCACTATGCCAAGTGTGTTCGAAAACGATGGAGATTGAGAAGGCGTGGAGTAGAACACTCTGTGCAAACTCTCTGCTTCCCTTTATTCTTGGTAGATAGGAAAAAATATTCACATGGGAATTTTTTGGGTTTTGGGTATTTGTATTTTTTTTGGATTTTTGGCTATACATATTTTTCTTTTTCTCTTTTCTTTTCTTTTTTGGGTTTTTCTTTTTTCTCTTTTTTGGATTTTTGGATTTTGGGATATATACATGTGTAGTCTCCCAAGTGGGAGAACGGTACACGACGAGGGGATTTGCACCAAATAAAACAAAAAAGAAATCGAGTTCTAAACACTTGGGCAAAGGAGATATTTCACGCAAATCAGAGCATAAGCTAAATGGGTTATCCTAGTCCTATTTGTGGAATCCCGACACATGCGAATTGAAGTATACGATTTAAATTTATTCCATGCATATAGAAGAAAACAGTAGAAGCAAATAACACATATTCAAATCGAAGCATGATAATCTAGGGGTCAACCAAGGATAGGTGTATAAATCAACATTACAAAGTAGAAGCACACCAACTAGCTAGTCACGACACACGACTCACACAAAAGCAAAGTGAACCCACGATGCATGAAATGCAATAGGACTCGGCTTACTGGGGTTAGTGAATGTGATTATCGTAGCTATGCTAGGTGTGTGTGCAGTTTTGTGGCAATTCATCATATGGGGTCATCTCTAGGAGAGGGAGATAAAAAGATGAGAAGAAAAAGAAAAACACGATAAAAACGACTCAAAAACGAAGAAAAAGACACAACTGACGCACAAAGTGCGACTCCCCCAAGCTGAAACTTGCATTGCCCTCAATGCAATAGTAGTAAATACGGGAGGGCAATGAAAATGGGGGGAATACGCACCTACACAAGAAAATGAAAAACTTGGAAATCACACAAACGAAACTGAAAAATAAAAAGGTGAAGAAAAAGAAACATAAAAAATAAAAGATAGAAAAGCACATCTACACGACACGTATAAACAGGCACACAGCAACGAAAGCACACGACATCACACGTAAAAATCGACTTCCCCCAAGCTGGACATGACAATGCTAGTAATATGATTTGATCATGATGATGCAAAAATATGCTAGGGGGAAGATTGAAAAAGAAAAAGAAATCAAAATGCAGGAGAGGAACTGTCCTCGTCCTCCTCGGTAGAGGATGTGGGGGTGTGGGCAGGAGAAGTGATAGAAGGGCACGACATGATGGGTTATTATGATGCAAAAGCAAACCCTAGATATGCTCCCCTCGCTAATGAGAGGAGACGAGATTATTCTAATCTAAACTAGAAAGCTGTAAATTTCTACACTACTAGATTAGGATACATCTGAGCATATGTTGATCCAGAATCTGGAGTGGGGCAGGTAGCCGCTCTAACTGCTTCTTCTGTGGCTCCGCCAGAAGTTTTGTGCCACGTGTGCCAATGGACCCAAGCAATGCACCTCCAAGCATCCCTCGTAGGTGCCCACCTATAACTTGCAAAGAATGAGGTGCATTAGCCCATGGCAAGAAATCTTTTCCCAAAATAAAAGTATCCCAGAGATAATCGTCAAAATAAGATGGAAAAATAATGAAAGGGTGACGAATACTCCCTGAGAATGGGTCTCTATCCTCTGTACTAGTGACGACCAAATCCTCGCTCTCTATGAGAAGTGGCTCTCCAGGTGGTGACGCACCGCAGCATACCTCAAGGGAAGTAGATCTTATGTCCAACGAGAGATATGGTGTGTCAAAAATATATGAGTCTAAAGAAATAGGAAGTGAAAACCGAGACTCAAAAGTGGAGTGAGAGTGAGTATGAAAATCTCCCTGAATAGGGGCAATATGCTCAAGTAGATGCTCAGCCGCAGAAGAAGTGGAGAGCAACGGTAAAGGTAGATGTGACTCGGGCTCCATGAAGTGGACCATCGTATCCAAACCCTCATGCACATCCTCCTCGACGATATGCTTATGTTCCACCATATGCTCGATGTCCTAAATGACATCCTCGTGGTTGACCAAAGACCAAAGAAGCAGCAGCAACAGAGACGACAGTGGAGGTGGATGTGGAGCGGATCCCTCGTATGTGGTCGTGGTGTTCTCGTCCTCACGCACTTCCTCCTCGCCGGTATGCATAAGCTCTGTGGTCTCCTCCGTGCTCTCGTAGGACTCATGTGGGGTATCCAAATCAAGATGAGAAGTCTCTCCCATAGATCCTAGAGAAGTCACCCCATCCTCACTATCATCATCAAAAAAATGCATTGTCATCCAAGTGGTAGTGTTGGAAAAATGGGACATCGGCTTGAGATGTGGCTATGGTGGCCGATGGCATGGTGGTCTCAACCATGAAAGTGGGTATATCCTCTCCTATATCCTCTCTCCTCGGTGTAGGCTCGGTGATTGGTACCATAAAGTTTTGCAATGTTTGGCCTTGGTTAAATATGACACTTTCAAGGAAAGACACAGGGCTTGATTCTTCTTGTGTTGGTGGAGGGATATAAGGTTGAGGAAATGGATGGGAGGTTTTTGGGCTAAGGTTGTGGGAGAATGTTTGGCCTTGGTTTAGAATGATGCTCTCAGGCGTAAATGGGCAATCATTATGCACGTACCCTGCCATCCCACAAATCTCACAAACCGCAAATGAATATGGATCATAGCCTCCCACCTGAGCATCGAAATTTGATCTCCACATGGTTAAACCAAAGATACCTGGACAACAAAAATAAGAAAACTAGAGAGGAGCGTCAATAGTACAAGAGAATAACAAAAGGATAATATAATGGTGGGGGAAAAAAATTTCTCGGTTATTGTATTTGTTTTTTTATGCATAGTCTAACGAACCCATGCTAAGCTAATATCAAACCGAACGCCTCCCCGGAAACGGCGCCAAAAACTTGACCGGTGCCCCGTTTACGGTTTGGGTGCGGTGTCGTTTTACCGCAAGTGCACGGTTAGTGTAGGGTGCGGGTTTATCGAACTCAGGGAGGTGGATGGCTTGAATGGCTACTAGCCTCGCCTAGGTTGTGTGATAGCTACGCGGATAATATGGGTGAGTAGTGAAGAAATAAAAGAAAGAAGTAAAAAGACAAGAAATGAATCCCCGCTAACACGGGCTAGAGCACTCAGGACACTTGGCATTCGACTTGACCCAGGGTGAGACATTGCCCCTAAAGGTAGTACCTAGCGTCCCATGGGCCCGCTATTTCGGTCGATGCCCAGTACGCTAGGTCTACCCGGTTTCGGACGGTGGGCATTCTGTAATGCCCGTGTGTGCGGAAATTCTATATGCGTATGTGAGTATAGCAATTTTGTTGTGTGTGTAGTAAAATCCTACATGTATGGCTATAATGTGACTATGGTGTGCGTTGGATATTTTGTGCTTCTCTTCAGTAGCACCCGTCTCTTTGGGAATACCTGATACAGATTCGTACTTATCGGGTATCCCGGGGAGCGGGGCGTTACACATTCCCATGTCCATTAACACCTTCCGCAACCGGGAGCATTAAGGCCACAATGATAACTCCCAACATTTCATCCAAGCCGTTCCCACGCGCAAGGATTCAATGTCTACGCTAGGGGGCGTGAGCTGTGGCTAGGGAGTCAACCGCCAAGTTTATTCTTCTTGGCCCGACGGTCAGAGGCGATCTTTCTCCTGCCAATGACAATGAAACACCCCGCGTAACCCTAATGGACAAATAGGTCGAATGTGATTTCTAGCAATACATCAAAGCGGATCTTGACTGGACAAGACACCGGACCCCAATCCCCAACACAACTAGTGCGTTTCCATATGAATTGGACTCAGATTGCTAGAAATCCACATTGACACATTCCATCGAACACATACCATGCAATCAAGTCAAATGTAGATTCCAAGCATCAATCCTACTCTAACCCATATTAGGTTTCATCATACACTACTCAATGATGACGAACATGATAGCAATCAATAAATTCAAACAAACATTCATCATCGAACAAAATGAAAATAACATAAAACAATGGAAATAGGAAAAGAAATACTTATCTTGCCATTGAATCTTCAATCCTTTACAAGTTTTATTGAAGTAGAAAACCTAATCTAACCTAACCTAAAGCTTCCAAGAAATGGGGAGAAAACTGCTGAAAAACTCATATAAATAAGCCCCCTCAAACCCTTAACAGTTCGGGTCCAAAAACCCACTAAAATTGCCAAAACAGGGCCACCCGATCGGTTGAAGTGTCAACCGATCGGATGGGTAAAAACATAAACTTAAACTTTCTAAAATTGACTCCAACCGATCGATTGGACTCCCAACCGATCGGTTGAAGTGAAATTTCAGATAGCAGCCAATTTCAGCACCCCGGCGCTCAGAAAATTCCAGAAAAATGTAGAAAAATCGGATTTGGGCATGCGACCTTTCGTTTGAATGCTAACAATGAAAAATAAGAGATCACCTAAAATCCCTCTAGAATGATAGCATATCTTCGATGAATGAGCAGCAGTACACGAAAGGGGAAGAAAAGGCCACCCGATCGGTTGAAATGTCAACCGTTCGGGTGAGCTGACAGTCGCTTTGGCCATCGGGCTTTACAAGCATCAACCGGTCGCTGAGGAGAGCGGGTGGCATGACCGGGTCATCGTTTGTTGATTTTCAGCTTCAGATGAACCGAACGGGTGATATGTCACCCGATCGGTTGGAATTAAGCCCAAAAAGACAGAGAGCTCTGTCGATCTCACCCGATCACTAAACCAATCGGGTGAGCTGCTCTTCACTTCAGCTCCTGTCTGGGTCGGATACACGTGTATCAACCGATCAGGTGGCTGTGTCCACCCGATCGGTTGAGGGCTGAAACAGGGATTTCTTCATCGTTTGGCCATCTGGATCGCGCGTGACTCCTCCCGTTGTTCCGAGGACTCGGGATATCTTCTTTATACGTCCCCAACGCTAGAAATCTCCTGCATTTACACAAAAACACAAAGAAGTGAAAGAAAACTAAAAAACACAAGAGAAAGGGTACAGAACGACGGAAAACAACGGAGAATCACAAAGAAGACGTGCGTGAATATATAAAATATAAACGCACGTCAGGTGTTAGTCACAATTAATTATGTTTGCTCATCATCAAAACCAACTACGGAAATCTAATACTCTACAGGGTTTAGGTAGGATAAGATTTAAAGGGATTAAGTCATTTTTTGTTAGAAATTTTATTTGTTATGATTTTAATTGGAAATCTATAATTTGGATTTTTCTTTGATTTTCAAAGATTCCAAAATATCTAGCACGACAAAAAATTTTACACTTACATCTCATATTTCAAAATTTATTATTTTATTTTGCAATTAAGAAATTTTATTTCACATGTTTACAATTTTAATGGTTTCAATTAAATGCAACTATTTAATTTCATTACGGAAATGAATTTTAGACATGAAATTATATTAAATTATTTCACCATCGCTATAAAAAGAAACTTTAAGGATTTAGTTAAATATAAAGAAATTAATACATCTAAGTATAATACAAAAAATATAGCATAATGATTCAGTACCGTTACATTTCTTGCTCTAGCAAGGCGTGGGAGGGGGTTCGAGTTCTTGGAGGGTTCATAAATCGTGAAGGAGTTCTTCATCAACGTGAATCTTCCAATGCGCTGATTAGTGTGCGAGGTTTAGTATTCACCAGACGAGTTTTTTGGATCCGTGCGTATCGCTGGAATATAATTGCACCCGTGTATGATTTAATTCACTGGTTAATTTCTAGATTTGTAGTAGATCAATGGCATGCCGATTACTAGTATTAGAAAATTTTAATTTTCTGACATCCATTGCTTAATCTAAAATGTTTAGATAACTTGCATCATTCCCTTACACCTACCATACGGGCTTTGGGTTAAACACTCATTCTTTTGGGCCGACCCTTTACTTATTTCAATTACAAATCTAATCCATGATTATTAACAATAACATATCAAACAAAAAATTAAGGATAAAAACATACATATAGCATATAGGTACAATAATAATGTTCAATAATATTTTAAATTTCTATTTAGTTAGGTGCTTTTGACTACTGTCAAAATGCTATGCAAGTGATATCTTATGGAAGAGAAATTGCGCTATTGTATTTTTACAGTTCCTGTCTTACTCATGCTCAGCTCATCCCAGTAACAGCTTAATGTCATGCCATTAGATGGAGGGGTAGAACTGAATATACATGATTCAAAGTCAAAAAAATTGACTAAATAAGAAATCAACTTGCATTTCAAATAAGAATTGTTGATCTAATAAAAACCAGGTCAAAATTATTTGAAAATAATATGAGTACATCATATCTTAATTTAAAAACAAGCACCAATTCAATCAGAAAGAAAGTCGGTTTACAATCATGAGATAGCGTTTGGATAGTGTTTCAATTTTTATGGAAGGAATAACCTAGAAAGAGAGAAAAATTGAGATCGGATTTTTTTAATAAAGAAACGAGCAGTTGTTTTTGACAAAAGAGAGAAAAAGAATGAAGGGGTAAAATTTCTATAGGGAATTTTTTTGATTTCATATGGGTTGAGCCAGATGTTTTAATTGGCTTTAAAATGCATGTTTTAAAAAATTATAAGTATATGAACATGGCCATAGCCGGGGGCGGGGTTGTGCCTAATGTCAGCCTCAGCCGTGACACGAAAAAAATTCGTGCCTTAATGAAAGCACTAAACCCAGTCTTATTTTTGCAAGGGCCGGGGCCATGATCTGGTAGCGAGCCCTCGGTCATGCCCCGTCCCATTTTCATCCATAATGTATGTACTTAAGCCGAAACAATAAATACTTGTTAGCGTAATGGGCCATTGGATTAATCCGTCCAAAAATATTGTTAAAATTTTATTGAGGCATAGGCATGGCCCCTACTATGGGCCTTGATCGCGACCAAAAAAATTTAGGGCATACATGCCCAATTTTAACACACTTTTTGGCAAGGGCCATGGCCTGGTCGGGCTTTTTCCGGGCCAAGTTAGGAGCACTCCGGTTGATTCGACCCATTTTAATTCCTAATTCGATTCCATGAAAGAAGTTTCAAATCAATGTTTCTTGGCATGTTAGAAAAGGTTAAATGGAATTGATTTGTGCACATACCACTTATTCCTCTTTTACCCCTCCCTCGTCTGCACCCTGTCGATGTCTGACGTTGCCCCCGGTTTGCTAGCCGCAAATGGCCGGGGGACCCGCGTGAGGGTTTAGATATTTGTAACCGCAAGCGCACGGTGTTGTAGTGTGGCTTGGGGGTCGAACACAGGGAGGCTAGGATGTGCTTGTGTCAAGGAGGACCGAAATCACCCCGTGGGCGAGCTAGCCCGAATCGGTTGATGGGTTGTCACGGGAAAGGAATGCAAGGTATGAACAATAAGAAAATAAACCCGGGACTTTGGTTTCCACTCCAACGAGCGACTCTCGCCGATACGACCTACGGGTAGGATGGCGATCGGAATTAGGGTCTAATGGTGAGACGTTGCCTCTGAAAGTGGTACCGGCATCCCATGGGCCCGATATTCCGGTCGGTGCTCAGGATGATACACCGGACTTCCCGGGTTCGATCAGTGGGCACTCCCGTGTCCATTAACACTGATCGATTCCGGGAGCACTAAGCTCGCAACGATAACTCCCGACGTCTCATCCTGTCGCTCCCGCGCGGTAGGATTCGGCGTCTACGCTAAGGGCGTGAGCTATGGCTAGGGAGTCAACCGCCAAGTTTATTCCCCCTTGGCCCAACGGTCAAAGGCGGTCTTTTTCCCGCCGATGACAATAAAACACCCCGCGTAACCGTTAGATTCCTAATCCCTATCGATTTCCTAACCCTATGGATGCATCGAGAAGAGCCCCCGAAGGGGTTTCCGCCAAAATCCCAGATTTGGGAACTACTCACAAATATTCATTAAAAAGCGATCTAAACGAAAATGAACCGTTAAAATCATAATCAGACGATAGGAATGCGAAGGTAGTAGAGCAATTAAGATAATACTAAAGTTTAAGAAAGATCCGAAAAATTACAATAGAAAAGTAATTACAGCCGTCACAAATAGGAGAAAACAGTAAAAACTCACAGCTCCCCGTTTCTGGAACCCTAGGGGTCCTATTTATAGGATCTCGTATCACCCGATCGGTTGACAAGTCAACCGATCGGGTGATCCGTTACAGATAATAAACAGAAAACGACGGACTTTCAACCGGTCATATGAACCGGTCGGTTGAGTTCTTGGAGTGACCGGTTGGATCTTGGCGCCATCGGGTGAAGGGATCGGTTGGGTGCCCATGTCTCGGCTCCTCAGCATCAGGCCTGTGAACCGGTCGGGTGACTTCCACTTGAGCTCCGGCTGAGACCGGGTGGTGCACGCGTGCATCACCCGATCGGTTGGAGATGACCAACCGACCGGGTGAAGGGCTGAAAGATGTAATCTTCGTCGTTTGACCCCCTGGATCACGCGTGGCTCCTTCCGTTGCTCCGGGGACTTGAGATATCGTCGTTAAACGTCCCCTACGCGGGCAATCTCCTGCAAACATGGAGAAACAAAGAAAAGTGAAAGAAAATGAGAAAATACGAGAAACCGAATAAAAGACGGCGGAAAATACGGAGAAACACGAAAGAAAACGTGCGTGAATATATGAAATATATACGCATGTCAAAATCCCCCAAGCTAAACTCTTCCTCGTCCTCGAGGAAGATGAGTGAGAGTAGGAGCTCGGAGGGGAAAAATAGAGAGAAAGAGAGAAAAAGAAAACTCTATATCCTAGATCGTCCGTCAGAGCCAACAAAATCAAAAACGACACACCAAGCAAGCAAACGTCAAATCACATCACTAAACCTAGGAAAACGAGTCCAAATAAGTGTCGTGGGCCCACGCGGTGAAGCGCGAGTGAGTGTGGTCGTGCGCTAGCAGTCGGTGTCGCTATCTACGATGTGCAATAAAGCTCGATATACACAGACCCAGGAAACGACCCAAATACCGATTCGAATTTGAAATTGCGGTGAATATTAGTTCAAGCATGCATAAGAAGAGTATAAGAATAGAAGCGTATCATGCATCGGGGATTCCACAGCTAGGGTTAAGGAAATCACACCACTATAGCCTAGATACTAGCTAAAAAGTTCTTAAGCCAAGTGTTTTCGAAAACGATGGGGGTTGAGATGATGTGGAGTAGAACACTCGGTGCAAATTCTCGCCTTCCCTTTATTCTCGGTAGATAGGAAAAATATTCACACTTGAAATTTTTGGGTTTTGGGTATTTGTATTTTTTTGGATTTTGGGCTATACAAAATTTTTCTTTTCTTTTCTTTTCTCTTTTTTTTTGGGTTTTTGGCTATACACATGTGTACTCTCCCAAGTGGGAGAACGGTACACGACGAGGGGATTTGCACCAAGTAAAACAAAAAAGAAGTCGGAATCTAAACACTTGGGCAAAGGAAACTATTCTCGCTAAATAGAGCATGGGCTAAATGGGTTATCCTAGTCCTTAATTGTGGAATCCCGACACATGCGAAATGAAGTACACGATATAAATATATAGCCTGCAGAAGCAGACAGGGGAAATAAATACCGCATATTCAAATCGAAGCATGATAATCTAGGGGTCATTCCTAGACAGGTATATAAAGTAAAATCAGAAAGTAGAAGCACACCAAACAGATAGGCACGAAACACGACTCACAAAAACTAAGAGGGCCCACGATGCGTGAAATGCGAGAGAACTCGAAATCCTAGGGTTAGTGAATGTGATTATCGATGCCATGCTAGGTGTGTGTGATTTTGTGGCGATTCATCATATGGTTCATCTCTAGGAGAAAGAGATAAAAAGAAGAGAAGAGAAAAAAGTAAGAAAAAAATAAAAAACACGATGAAGACGACACAAAAACGAAAAAGAAGGATGCAAATGGCGCACAAAGTGCGACTCCCCCAAGCTGAAGCTTGCATTGCCCTCAATGCAATATGAGTGAGTACGAGAGGGCATTAAGATGGGGGGGAATACGCATCGACACAAAAAGAAATGAAAACGAGAAAGACACAGAGATGAAACTGAAAATAAAGAAAAATCAAAATCAAATCACACGACACGAAAATAGAAATAAAACCACACGACACGACACTCAAAACGGGAAAAACAAGCACACACACAAAAATGAGAAAAAACAAGACACGACAACACACCAAAATAGACGTCCCCCAAGCTAGACATGACAGTGCTAGCGAATAAAATGCGAACGTGAAATGCAGAAATATGCAATGGGGAGTCAAAAACAAACAAGGTGAAATCAAAAATCAGGAGAAGGTGAATCCTTGCCCTCCTCGGAAGAGGGTGTGGCTGGGTGGTCGGGGGAGGCTGGGGGTGTGCGGAGAAGTGGGGAACGAGGTGGAGGAATAGGTGCAGCGGTGGTGTGAACGATGGGAGGAGTGTCGGTGGTGGTGGGTGGTGGTGGTAGGATGGCGATCAAGGCGGTGGTGAAAGGAATAGAAATGGGGGGAGAAGATGTGGTGGTGACGGTAGTGGGTGGTGGTGGGAGAGTGGAGGGGAAGATCGTCGAGGTGGTGAAGGTGGAGGTGGACCGTGGATGTGAGTGAGAAGGCGAAGAATGGCGGCCACGTTCCTCTCAAGTGCGAGGAAACGTGGGTGAGTGAGAAAGGAGGACGGTGATGGGTCCGAGGAGGCAGAGGACATGGCGAGATCACGGAGGGCAGCGACCTCCCTTTCAAGACCAAGACGGGCGGAGACCTGGCGACGACCAAAGGATGTGAACTGACGTGAGGCAGAAGTGGTGCCGGCAGGTAAGGTGGAAGTGGTGCCGGCGGCGGTGGTCATGCCGGTACAGGAGACAAGGCCAGAAATGGCCGCTAAGAGGTGCTCAGCAGTGATGGGGCCCGGAACAGAAACGGGACGACTAGGGCCAGCCCCCATATCTCCCCGAGACGCAGGGATATCCTGCTCGCCTAAGTGGGCGGCAGGGGACGGTGGTCTGCGTGCGCCCGCGGGAAGGAAAGGAAGGTGCAACCCCGCTAGGAAGTTCGGATCAGGTGGGAAGGTCCAATCTCCCACAAGAGCTATGGTCATGCGAGCGGGGTTGGGGAGAATGGTGTAAGGGGATGGTGGGTGGCCATAATTGAAGATGAAGCGGCCATCGGAGTGGGGTTTAATCATGTGAATGTGCCGCAGGACATCAATATCTAGCTGTGAGGGTCCTGCGGCAGCGGGAAGATTATTGGGGATGTGAATATTAAATTGGGGGTAAGAACAAATGATAGTAATGATGCCCCCACAACAAAATTTCCCCTTACCGGCCCGGCTGATCTCGAGAAGCTTGTAAACAAGCCAATCGCCGCCATGGATGGGGACGGTAGGGGCCCTAAAGCTAATCCCATCATCGTCCCGAACAAAAGGGAAAGTCATGGCCCAGAGGATAAAAAGGTCAGGGATAGTCACGGTGCCGGACTCGTCCCTGGGAAAAAATGCAGATGATATGATCCTATGGGCCAAACGAAATACGGGGTTGATGATGGAGGAGGCCTTGGCCCTACCTCGGGGATAGCTAGGGAGCAGCGTGAGGCGGAACCAGAATTGATCAACTTTAAACTCGAGCGTGTACCCGTAGTGTCGGATGGAGTCATCCCCAAGATTGGGGAAACCAAATATATCGTTAATGGTATTCAGATTGGTGGTGACACTCTTGTTACGTACCCGGAATTTTATGATCGACCCGGACTCCCAAACAAGTGTAGAGATAAATTCAAGGGTGAGTGACGGGTAGGATAAGGCAGAGGCATTAAGAAAGGCCAACCAACCTAAGTTAGCGAAAAGAGATTCGACCTCGGTGAAGACACCGAGATCGACAAGTGACTGTGTGTGCGGGAACTTAGTTGATAGATGCCCCCGAGCATCGAGCCTACGATAAAAATCCTTATGTTCCTGGTTCCTAAAGATATACCCATGCGGGCCCAACATTGGGTCCACAGGGGGGATAACAGGCGTGCGAGGGCCTAGTGTCAGTGCTCGTGTGTGGGGAGGGGGACGTGTTTGTTTTCGTCTCTTTCGAGATGGTTCCTCCTCCCGCAAAATCTCCTTCCCCTTGTCTTTATCCTTAGCCATGCGTGAGTGTACGTGTATGAATGAGTGCAAAAAGCAATGAATGCACACTAACACAAGCAAAATGAGCAAGTACAATTTATAGGGCAAAAATAGAAATATGAGCGTAGGAGCGAGTGTACCCAAGCGAAATGGCGAAGCTTGCTCGTAGATGTCCCCACGCCGTGCAATGGGAGAAGTGTGGAGCCGCGGCGATCTTCTTCAGCAAGAATTTTGAAAATGGGCGTTGTGTGGGGGGATTAGGTCAGAAATTCGAAATGAAAGGAGAGAGGGAGTGTAAATGATGGAGAGATTGATGGAGGAGGTGGAGAGAGGGAGTATTGGAGGAGTGGAGGACGTGGGGGAGTGAAATCCGGCCGTTGGGGAGGAGGAGGAAGTGAATCGACGGCGGAGTGGGCGATCGGGTGAGGGTGAATGCGAACGGGTGGTCGGGGGTATTTATAGGGTTTTAATTCGAACCGATCGGGTGACTTGTCACCCGATCGGTTGACTGTTAGGTCAAAAAATTTTGCTGAAGAATTGCTACAGGCGAACCGATCGGTTGACTTGTCAACCGATCGGTTGGCTGCTCCACTCATTTTTTCGAGAATTGAGGGTTGCTCGCTCGGTCGCCTCAACCGATCGCGCTCTAACTCAACCGATCGGTTGATATTTTCCAAAACTTTCCCGAGAATTCTCCCCAGATCACCCGGTCTGTCACCCGGTCTCTCCATTCTTCACCCGATCGGTTCATTTGGGGACAGATGCGGCTTGTATCTGCTACATCCCAATCGATCGGTTGAGTTATCAACCGATCGGTTGGGGCCTTGTTTCCTGCAAAAACCAACAGATTGTTTAAGTCCCTGAACGGATGTTCTTGCGGCTGATTTTATTTATAAAGATAGATAAAATAAAGTCAAAAATAACACTAAAAAGTGGGGCAAAAGTTTAGAGCATGGGTTGCCTCCCATGAAGCACACTTGTTTAACGTCGTTGGCTTGACTCCCGTTGATGATTTTCATGGTGGGCGGTACGGGTGATGCCCAAAATTCGGCCTCTCTTCAGCTCCAGAGGTTGTGGCTATCGGTGTAGTCGGCGGCTGTAAAAAGATTTGCTCGACTACCCTCCCTTTGTTGACAGGATCCGGGGGCTTCTCCCTCAAATTGGCGTCCACCGCCATCTTTTTCAGGATCCGGACCTCATCGCCAGTGAGGTCCATGGGTTCTTTTCCTTTTCTCCTCGTGGGAGGAGACTTAGGGAATCCGGGAGGGATCACATGTCGCGCGACCGCCTCATTAGCCACTTCATTCTTAGGGGAGCCAACTTGCTCTCCAAGGTCCCCCAAGATATTGGGGGGATTCCTCGAGAGCACTTCCCAAGCACTCGTTTCAACAGCTCTTTCTTCTTCATTCTCCAACACATTGATACTAGGATCGTCCGGGGGGTTTGGATGTTTCATCGACAAGCCCAAGTCAAATTCGACTCTTTCTTGGCCCACATTCAGGGAAAGCTTCCCGTTCTTTATGTCTATCAACACTCCGGCGGTTGCCATAAAGGGTCGTCCAAGAATAATTGGGGTATGCTTGTCTTCCGGCATGTCCATCACCACAAAATCGACTGGTACATGCACCCCTTTCACATCGACTGGGAGGTCGTCCACTACTCCCACCGGATACTTGACCGAACGGTCAGCAAGTTGTAATATCATGCCGGTGGGCTCTAAGTCTCACATCCCTATTCTCTTATACAATGATAGGGGCATTAAACTGATGCTCGCACCAAGATCGACGAGTGCCCTATGGATTTGCACTTCCCCGATAGAGCAAGGGATGGAGAAACTTCCTGGATCCTTGAGCTTGGGCGGATTTGCACGCTGAATGAGTGTGCTGCACTCCGCCATTAACACGACCTTTTCTTTTCTAGATCCCCGTGTCACCAAGTCTTTCAAGAATTTAGCATAGGAGGGGATCGTCTCTATGGCCTCGAGGAAGGGGATTTGTAAACTCATATCTTTCACCATGGCAAAGAATTTGCCATACTTCTCATCGATTTTTGCCTTGGCAAGCCGTTGTGGGAAAGGCACAACGGGCTTGAATACTTTCAAATTCCCTTCTTCTTTCTTCTTCTCTTCTTCGGGGGTTCCCTCCGGAGCCACAAATTTTGGCGACGGGGCACCGTCGTCATTAACCTTCTCAATTGGCCGCTCAACGGCCAGCGGTGCTTCCGGTTCTTTGGGTGGCGCTCTAGTAGGAATTTGTGTCCCGCTCCTCAAGACGATGGCGGACACGTTCTCATGCTCATGTGTGAGCGCCAAGGTTCGATTTACCCCCCAATGGTTCACCTCAGGTTGTGGCGGTAATAAATTTTGAGGTCTTTGCAGGTTCGCCACTTGCAACCCCAGCTGGGTCACCTGATCAGTGAGCACTCTTTGTCCCATCTCCAGCTTCATATTGATCTTCTCCTGGTTGGTTATATATTGAGTCAAGAGAGACTCAACCGGAGAAATGGCCCTCTGTTGGCCGTATTGCTGCTGGGCGGGCTGCTGACTCCTAGGGGCATATTGTTGATACTGTGGTGGAGGTTGTTGCTGATATTGCTGCTGCTGGAACTGCTGCTGGGGCCTAGTCGGCTAATAAGTCTGCTGTTGTTGCTGAGCCGGCTGTTGGTAAGGTGCCCGGTAGCTGAGGTTCGGATGATTCCGGTTGTTGGGAGAGTAGGTTGGGTTTGAGTTGGTTCGTGGTGGAAATGGCGCATTCCCCGTAGGATTGTAAAACAATGCGCTCGCCTGATCCAACGGTGGTGAGATGTCACCACCGTCGAACTCTCCAAAAACTTCGGATTCTACCGCAGCAATCTGTTGTGAACCGGCGCCACCGGCGCCTACCATCAATGCGGAGATCTGGGTTGACAGCAGGTCAAATTTGCTTGAAAGTTTGTCGACGTCCTCGACTCTGTGTATACCCCCAGACCTGGGTGTGTCTCTCTCGTCACACCATCGTTCATTGTTGGATGCCATATTTTCCAAAATATGTCCGGCATCTTCCTCGCTCCTTGACATGAAGGAACCCCCAGCCGCAGCGTCCATAGAAGATTTTAGGTCATCCCTCAGCCCATTGTAGAACAGATTAATAATCTGCCACTTCAGAAGCTCATGGTGAGGGCATCTTCTCTGCATCTCCTTGTATCTCGTCCAAGCTTCATGCAAGGACTCGTGGCTGGCCTGGGAGAAGGAGGAGATCTCACTCCTCAACTTCATGGTCTTCCCCGGAGGAAAGAACTTCGTCAGAAAAGCATTGGAGAGCTTCTCCCAGGTATTGAAAGTGTTGGGGTCCTTCCCCCTAAGCCATTGCTTGGCTTTGTCTCTCAACGAGAAGGGGAACAGCTTCAGACGGATCGCCTCAGTTGTGACACCGTTAATCCGGAAGGTGTCACATTTCTCCAAGAAGGAGTCTAGATGCTCGATCGGGCTCTCCATGGGTGCACCCGAAAACTGATCCTGCTGGATCCACGTCACCAAAGATGGCTTAAGCTCGAAGCTTTGGGCCGTAATAGCTGGAGGACGGATGGCGGAAGTGGACTCGATAGATGGCATCGAGTACTCCAACAGGGACTTGCGAGGCGGGGTGTTCTCCTCCATGGCTTCATGATCCTCTCTTCTTCGCTTCTCGGCAGCCAAACGCCTAAGGGTGGCGTTAATCTCTGGATCAACGGGGATCAAGTCGTCGATACTTCTTGAACTCATGTGCATGGAAAACAACGAACACCCGTGAAGCGACAAGTGGGAAAGAAACAGATAAGATAAGAAATAAAAATAAAAAATAAAAATAAGAAAATAAAAAGAAAAAGGAAGAATGCGAAAATTATCGCGAGGTATGGATAAGAGCTAGACACTAGGGTTCAAGAGATCCTAAAATAACAAGCACGTTGCCTCCCCGGCAACGGCGCCATAAACTTGACGTTGCCCCCGGTTTGCTAGCCACAAATGGCCGGGGGACCCGCGTGAGGGTTTAGATATTTGTAACCGCAAGCGCACGGTGTTGTAGTGTGGCTTGGGGGTCGAACACAGGGAGGCTAGGATGTGCTTGTGTCAAGGAGGACCGAAATCACCCCGTGGGCGAGCTAGCCCGAATCGGTTGATGGGTTGTCACGGGAAAGGAATGCAAGGTATGAACAATAAGAAAATAAACCCGGGACTTTGGTTTCCACTCTAACGAGCGACTCTCGCCGATACGACCTACGGGTAGGATGGCGATCGGAATTAGGGGTCTAATGGTGAGACGTTGCCTCTGAAAGTGGTACCGGCATCCCATGGGCCCGATATTCCGGTCGGTGCCCAGGATGATACACCGGACTTCCCGGGTTCGATCAGTGGGCACTCCCGTGTCCATTAACACTGATCGATTCCGGGAGCACTAAGCTCGCAACGATAACTCCCGACGTCTCATCCTGCCGCTCCCGCGCGCTAGGATTCGGCGTCTACGCTAAGGGCGTGAGCTATGGCTAGGGAGTCAACCGCCAAGTTTATTCCCCCTTGGCCCAACGGTCAAAGGCGGTCTTTTTCCCGCCGATGACAATAAAACACCCCGCGTAACCGTTAGATTCCTAATCCCTATCGATTTCCTAACCCTATGGATGCATCGGGAAGAGCCCCCAAAGGGGTTTCCGCCAAAATCCCAGATTTGAGAACTACTCACAAATATTCATTAAAAAGCGATCTAAACGAAAATGAACCGTTAAAATCATAATCAGACGATAGGAATGCGAAGGTAGTAGAGCAATTAAGATAATACTAAAGTTTAAGAAAGATCCGAAAACTTACAATAGAAAAGTAATTACAGCCGTCACAAATAGGAGAAAACAGTAAAAACTCACAGCTCCCCGTTTCTGGAACCCTAGGGGTCCTATTTATAGGATCTCGTATCACCCGATCGGTTGACAAGTCAACCGATCGGGTGATCCGTTACAGATAATAAACAGAAAACGACGGACTTTCACCCGGTCATATGAACCGGTCGGTTGAGTTCTTGGAGTGACCGGTTGGATCTTGGCACCATCGGTGAAGGGATCGGTTGGGTGCCCGTATCTCGGCTCCTCAGCATCAGCTACAGATGAAATCGGGTGAGAGTCACCCGATCGGTTGGAATTTGGCTTGAAAAGACTGAGAATCAGCCCCGTTTGAACCGGCCTGTGAACCGGTCGGGTGACTTCCACTTGAGCTCCGGCTAAGATCGGGTGGTGCACGCGTGCATCACCCGATCGATTGGAGATGACCAACTGACCGGGTGAGGGGCTGAAAGATGTAATCTTCGTCGTTTGACCCCCTGGATCACGCGTGGCTCCTCCCGTTGCTCCGGGGACTTGAGATATCGTCGTTAAATGTCCCCTACGCGGGCAATCTCCTGCAAACATGGAGAAACAAAGAAAAGTGAAAGAAAACGAGAAAATACGAGAAAACGAATAAAAGACGGCAGAAAATACGGAGAAACGCGAAAGAAAACGTGCGTGAATATATGAAATATATACGCACGTCAATGTCTATAACGAGGACTCTGACGATGATTTACTTGGGTTTGGAATGGGCGATGGGGAAGATGGAGAGAGGGGCAGGGGGTCAGAAGAGTTGGGGGAGGTCGGATGAGGGGGTGTAACGGTCTGAATCCGTCACTACGCGTATTTCAGTGTTAATGTTATTAAAATAATTTTAAATAATTTCAAATATATTTGTACGATTTTTAAATATTTTTAAATATATGAAAATAATTTTTAAATAATTTCAAATAATTTTAAATATTTTTTAAATATTTTTCTATAATTTTTCGTATTTTTATGAGGCCAAACGACTCTAAACCCGCAAACCACGGCCGATAAACACGTTTTGCCTCAAAACTTATATGTCTATTGCTCAAAATCTTAAAATAATATTATTTTCTTTATTATTGCGAATGTCAGAACTTGTGGTATTTTTTCAGATTTTTTTGGAGCCAAAAATAAAAATAATATGATTGAATAACATTATTACTCCTTAGTTTACATTTAATCCTATTATATTTACCTGAAACCCAACTCGTCGGTAGCCTTCACATGAAAGAGGTTTCAAGTTTTCTTTTGGCTTTTTCATTTTAATCAACCCAACATAACCCCGTCATTAATGGCTTAATTAATTGCACTAATTTTTAAATTAATATAATTATTTTATATAAAACCATACCCATAACCCACATACTCACACACACTCTTCTCTCTTGCCCTCACCCGTCGTCTTCTTCTCCTCCCGCGACCAACCACTGCTCTCTCCTCCTCCAGCGACGCACAACCCCTCGCCCGTGAGCCTTATCTCTCCATCGTTCCTCCAGCCCCGAGAACAACTCGATGTCAAGCCTTGCACCATCTCTGACAAGGGAACCGATGAGCCCCCACACGTACGCCATCTTCTCCTCTATCGTGAAGCACGCCTGAGATCGTTGGTGCCCTCTGTCGGAATCCAACAGCACAGCCCACATTGCTTCTCCCCCACTCTTCATGCACTCTCTTCGAGCTCCGGTGACACATCGCCTCGTCAGCTAGCTCCACCGCCGCCGTCGGCCAAGCATCCGAGCACCCTCTGACGTCACACAACACTGTCGCAACATGCCGATCACCGCCACCTCGCTCGAGCTCCCCCAAGATCCGGTGAACTCATCCGCTGTCACACTACCGTCCACCATCCACATAACTCTTCCTCCTTTACTCCGACGAGCCGCCACTCGGCAGAACCCCACCACTGTCGAAAAACCAAGCCCGATCTAACGCTTCTCGTGCGATCAGCCTCCCCCTGCCGTCGTCTCCCCGTTGTCGTCGTCACCACGTCGACTGCTCCGCCGACCCCTGAAGCTCAACAGCGGCCTCTGCGGCTATCGCACCCAACCAACGCGAAGAGAACTGTAAGAAAAGGAACGAAGAAGAAGAAGAGAGTGTGTGTGAAGGAAAAAAATAAAAAGAAAGAACGAAAAAAGTAGAAAAATATAAATAAATAAATAAACACAATAAAAATAATCTTAAGCTACATGAAAATTCTGCATATTGCCTGGATCGTGTAGACAACCGGTTCGTCATTTTCAGGTAAGTATTTCACCGTTTATTAATTTTCTTAGTTATTGCTTTTTACATGTAATTGATAAAAATGTATACTTTTTCTCATAATGCACATAGACAGTGAGACATAACAATACGACATGATTCTTCCAATTAAGAGAAATTTTTTGACATATTGTGCATAAAATTTTGACGTATAGGTTTCTTAAAATAAATCGTTGAACAATGTCGATAATTAATTTCTACTTTCAAAAATTAGGTTTTAATTGATTTAAATACAAAAAATGATATTTGTTGTGAGTTGAGGGAGGCCTTTTGGCCTCCCTCCCCTCATTATCTTCCATTACACCCTACTACTAAGTAGTGGGGGTCCCTTGGGCTTCTTACCCCTTTGGTATTCCATACTGTTGAATAAATAGAGGACCATGGCATTGAGCCATGGTTACTCTTTCTTTTGAGTTTCAACACGTTATCAGTACGTGAGCTCTCGTTCTTGAGCTTATCCTTTTATCCTCCCAAATCACCCTCACCGCGCTTTGGAATCTTGGTCGTTGCGATCTGTTGCGACGCTTTTTGCACGTTGAAGCTCGATCCCTTGGAATCTTTGGTTGCAGTGATCTGTTGCAACGATTTCCATGGTTCATCGGGAGCGGTGATTCATTCTACGGATCTAATCTTTATCGACGATCGTCCTTAGATCTAACGGATCTAGAGGTAAACAATAGAAACTCCTAGATCATTACTTTTTCATGCGCATGAATCTGTGATAGATAATATCAATTTTCGACAACACAGATTTACGGTTACAAATCACATTTTACATCTGTTTTAATAGATTATTTATTTAAAAAAACTCTTGCCCGCAAGCCGACGGACCCCCCCGGAAGAGGGGAAATCGAACCGCCGGAACGCCCCTACCCCGGTCGATTCACCGCAATACCCCTCCCTCGTCGGGGGGGCGTCGATCTTCGGAAAGCCTCATCCCCCCTCAGGGGCGTTGCCGCCGGAATGCCCCTCCCCTGTCGGGAGGGGTCGTGGATTAATCGGGGCGCCTCCCTGGGCGCTGCTCGGTTTTTCCCCTGGGCGCCTTCCCATTCACCGGCGTGCCACCCTCTGTCGAGGGGAGGCCTTCGATTCGACCCACCGGACCCCCCATCCCTTGTCGGAGGGGGATTCGCATCGCCGCCCCCTCCCTGTCGGAGGGGGGTTCTCTTTGTGCGCCGCCCCCTATCGAGGGGTCCGATCCGTCGGGGGAGAGAACACCGGCCACCCTCCCATGTCGGGGCGTCTCTCTACTCGTCGGAGAGAGTAGTCGGGGCCCAGCCGCGATGAAAATTGGAGGGGGCGCTGTTTCGCCCCCCTGTCGCGATAAATAGTGGATGGGGGGGCATTGTTCCGGCCCCCCTGCAGAAATCAAACGGGAATGGGAGGGGGCGCTGTTCAGGCCCCTCCTCCTGTCGCATTGAGAGGGAACAGGGAAAAAAATTGAGGTCTTTTCGCCTACCTTGACGGTTAACCCAAAACAACCCCACTCCTCTCATTAAAGCCCGAATTAGGGTAACGGGGAAAAGAGGCATGGGCCTCCCCTGATAGGCCAGATGCCCAGTTTTTAACAAAATTGAAAATACAAATCGGTATTTTCTGGCTGACGGGCCTGCAGCCCGCGGGCCTCTGCACTGCAGGCGAAAATATTTTTAATTAAGAAAATATCCAATTAAACCCTAAAAATTCCAAAAAAAATCTAGAAATATCGGAATAAATCCGAGAAAAAATTCTTGAAAAATCCAGAAAATCAGGAAAAATCAGGGTGAGGAAATTGGGTTTGATTAACTCCTCTCGGGGTATTTTATGGCAATTAATAAATTTGTTACTGAATCCTATGTGTAATTCATTTATTTATCGCCTTATTTTTAATTAGATTAAATTAAAATTAATTTACGTTTTAATATTTACAAGGATCCTGAGACCGCTCTGTCATTAGGTTAGTTCCCTAACCTAACGGGTAATGACGTCTTCCCGTGGTCCTAGTAACTATAAAACGTAAATTTAATATATTTATCTAATAAAATTGTCTGCGATGTTGAAAAAAAGTATTGTTTATGTTTGTGTGTTTGCATGGTTGTTTTTATATTGCATGTAGCATATACAAACTGCGTGGATGTTGTAAATAATTTAGTCGTGTGGTTTGGGATTGGCCATTTTGAGATACACATTTTTATATTCCTCGCTTTCTTTTTCTGTTTTGAGAGATATTGTAGTGAGGTTATAATGTAAAATGCCAAAGACCGGAGCTCGGCCAAATTGAAGATGGAGATAAAACCTGCATTATGCTGGGACCCAAAATGGGTTTCCTAGTTGTATTTTTCATTTCTCTTTGTATTTCATTTTTTGGACTGTATTCGGACATTTTTGGAAATTTTGTTTCTAAGGGAATCTGGCCGATCCCCGCATGACTGTTTATTTACTTTCCGTGAATTTATTTTTCACAAATATTAATTCATGCATATTTGATTGCATAGATAAATGGAAAATTTGGCTAGCATCGATTTTGAGGTCCTTGAAGCAGCAGGGAAGAACTACCTGAGCTGGCGAGTGGACCTGAAGTTCCACTTGCGTTCAATGGCACTTCTCCACTCAATTCTGGCCCCCGCAGCGGCCGAGACAACCGCTAGCAAGGCCCCTACAGCGGCCCAGCCAGCTGGCAGTTCTACTATCGTTGTCTCCAATATGGATAAGGTGAAAGCCTTTATCTATATCAGGAGACACGTAGATCGGACCTTAAAGGCCGAATACTTAACGGTAGAAGACCCTCTTGAGTTATGGACAGCGCTGGAGGCACGTTATAGGCATCATATTGATGTCATACTACCACGTGCCAGTTATGAGTGGGAAAATCTCCGTCTTCAGGACTATAAGTCAGTTGCTGAGTACAACTCAGCACTTCATAATATCACCTCACGCCTGAAGCTGTGTGGTGAAGAAGTTTTGGAGCATTGCATGTTGGAAAAGACATTTACCTCGTTCCACGAGAAAGATGCAATCCTCATGCAACAGTACCATGAACGCAACTTCACGAAGTTCTCTGATTTGCTCTCTTGCCTTCTTAGGGCAGAGCAGAATAGAGACTTACTATTTGCCATTCATAATTTGTGCCCTGCTGGTGCTGCCCCTCTCCCTGAAGCCCACCATGTTTCTCTCCAGAAGTGGAAAAACAAGAATAAGGCTAGAAAGAACAAAGGGAAAGCTGCAATGAAGCCAGCAAAAGCACCACCCCAGAACAACAATAAGGGGAAGAAAAACTTCACATGGAAGCGTAAGAACACTGGTCCAATGCCAATTCCAAAGAAGAACTGGGAGGACAAATGCCATAGATGTGGCATGACTGGACATTGGTCCAGAAACTGTCGCACTCCTCGCCACCTCCAGGACCTGTATCAGGCGACCCTGTAGCCTCCCCCTGAAACAAACCTGGCAGATATTCAAGCTCTTTGCAAATGATGATCTGCTTGATTGAGCCTTATCTTCTGTTTTTCTAAGCATTTAAAATAAATGTAGCTTCATCTGTAGTTTGCTTTGAATGAACTACAATTTGAATGTCAATTTTCATTACTCAAATAAATTTCCACTTTGCTTTAAGATATTGTGGACAGAGCATCGATGCACTGGTGAAGCATTAAAATTGCTCCCACATACAACGAGACTAAAAGATGCATATTTCTCTCCTAAATCATAGAGTAATCTCCCAAGTTTCAAGGATATTTCTTTTGAACAAACATAACTTGGAAACTATGGATAATAAAAAGTGAATATCTTTATGTAACTCGTCAAGAGGATGGCCAGAAGACCATCCACGCACGATTCGTTAGACACCCGTCCGGTCCCTATCATTACATATATTCATCCTATATAAAGCCAACTTGACTGAGCACCAGAAGTGCCTTTCATTGCCAGAGTTTTCAACTCTGGCACAATAGACTTGGTCATCCTCGATCAGCGATGATGGACACATCATCAAATGAATCCCTTTGAGAACCTGAAGATTCTTCAAGAGGTTGAGTTTCCTTGTCTCCCCTTGTTATAAGGAAAAACTTATAGATAGACATTCTCTCCAGAAAGTGGGATTAGAGTCTCCTGGCTTCATTGAGAGAATACATGGTGACCTTTGCGGGCCTATTCACCCTACAAGTGGCCTATTTCGGTACTTTATTGTACTGATAGATACATCTTCTAGATGGTCTTATATGTGCCTTTTTGTCCACCTGCAACCTAGCTTTCTCAAAAGCTGATAATGTGGGTAAATTCACTACAAACATTTTTTAAGACTACTGCCAAGCAACTAGCATTGAAATTGAACATCCTGTAGCATGTTCATACTCAGAATGGTTTATCAGAGTCTCTGATAAAGTGACTCCAATGGATTTCACGTCCATTGTTAAATCTCAGTTGCCTGTGGATGTTTAGGGATACTCCATACTGCATTCTGCATCGCTTATCACGATACGACCCTCTTATGGCCGTATCTGATTGCTGATACCGCTTGCTTATGGTTCACCACCAAACAGATCTCATTTGAGATTGTTTGGATGTGCTAATATATGTCCCAATAGCACCACCTCAGAGGACCAAAACGGTTACTCTTCAAAACTGGTTATCTTTATATGGTTTGATTCGCCATGTATTATTAGATACCTAGAACCCCTGACAAGCGATGCATTAAAGGCACTTCTTAATAACTGTGAATTTAATGAGCAAAGTCTCATTAAAATAGGCACGCAGTCTAAAGAAGCCCAAAGCTTCTGAGACCATATCATGGGACACAAAAGTCCTAATCTCGTTATAATCCGCATACTTTTTCCTGTGTGAAGATGAGATCCTGAATATCCTTCACATTCAGACTAAAGTACATCAATTGCCGGATAAATTCACGGACAATCCATAAGATTGTTCTTTCACACGTTCATGCTGCCAACACGCCAGCGGATTGACATCCCCAAAGATGGATGCAATCCACCGGTAGCAGAATTGGCTATACCTCAATTGAAAAGAGGACGCCCGACAGGTTCAAAAGATAAAGTTCCTCGTAAGAGGAAGATTCCTGGAGATATTAAAATAATCACTCCGTAGGATACTGAGCTCAGACCAGCGATCTCTCCCCTCCTGATTTTCCCTGCAAAGGAAACAATAGGAGAAACATCATTATATTACGTACGTACTGGAGATGTAGTCGTCGACAAAGATTTTGCTTTTGCTATTGTCGTTCACGTCGCTGAATACGACGATGACATCAACCCACTTTTCTATAGCATAAACGCATAGATTGGCAATAAGAGTAGAGCTGGACTCACTCTTGAAACGCAAAGTCTTTGGACCAGTAGTCCAAACACCTGAATGTGTAAAACCTGTGGAATATAAGTTGGTTTTCATAACAAAAAGAAATGAAGGAAATGTGATCATTTTCCTATTTCATACTAAGCCTAACCGTCTCTGGAAAAGCCAAGAAAAGCAGCTCATGGACGTTGTGACTGCATATCTATACGGCAATATAGATATAGAGATCTATATGAAACTTCCAGAATGGTATACTCTACCCCCCAGATATTAAAGAGAGACGTAGGAACGTCTTCTCTATAAAGGCTTCAAAGATCATTCCATGATCTTAAGCAACCGAGAAAAATGTGGTATAACAGATTTATCGAATTCTTGCAGAACAAGGATTCACTAATAATGAAGTCTGCCTGTGTATCTTTATCAAAATAAACGGGACAGGATTTGTAATAGTCGTCGTATATGTGGACGACTTAAATCTAATAGGATCTCCTGCAGAGACCATTGAGATAACTGATAGCCTTAAGCATACTTTCGTAATGAAATACCTAGGCAAAACAAGGTATTGTCTCGGCTTACATATTAAAGACCTTCATGGTTTAATCTTTTTATACGTATCATATTCTTCATACACCGGGAGTTTATGAAGAAAGATGTCCATTTGCAATCTATTAAAAATGGATGCTTATTTATGACGCCTTCCAGTTGCTGGAAGAGGGGGGGACATCCTAGGTCCTGAAGAGCCTAACTCTAGTGTACTAGTTACACTCTTTTATCTGGCCACCTGCACGTGTCTTTAATAGAACGTCTGCAGTAAAGCTGTTAGCCAGATACAGTGCTGCCCTGGAGAGCACCACTGGACCAAGGATAAGTTGCTTCTGCGCAACTTCCAAGGGTCAAGGATCATTATCCAAGGAATATATATCGCATATGCAGGTTTACATATCATCGCGATGACTAAGCACAAATATCCAGCCGCCTCCTAAAGATCTACACATCATCCTCCAAAGTCTACATCTTCTGAGAAGCTCATCATCCAAGAAGCAAGTCTAGAATACGCTCAGCCAGGTCCAGCAGTACCTTGCAAACACAATGAAGACTGAGTAAGAGAATACATACGTGGAGTCATCTACCAACTTCGAAGAGCGTAACACTCCAGAGCGTCACTGTTTTCCAGTAGACGCTAGATATGAGTGAAACCTGTATAGATGAGTGATGATTGTATTTGCTTTCAGAACATGATGGATGTATAGACGAATAGGAAATGATTGTATAGATACATAGGAGATTTGCAAGCCTGAAGCTTGTACAGATCAGGGAGAGTTGATAGTAGAGTTGTACTCTTTTCCCTTAGATATGGGTTTTCCCACTGGGGTTTCCATAGCCAAAGGTTTGTAATTCTAGCATGTAAGGATCAATACACTAGGGGGGTGAATAGTGTATATTAAAAAAATTAACTGTTGCAATTAAAGAGTTACTTCTAATTGCTTAAGATGTGCAGAAAGTAAAGTATGTAAAAAATGTAAATCAAACGTAAACACAGAGATTTATCCTGGTTCGGATCCTTGTGATCCTACTCCAGTTATCTACTCCCAGTAGAGATTTTCAATCCACTATAATCACTTGTCCCGCAAGCACCAACTTACAAAAATGACGACACTCATCGTATCCCAAACTTTGTACAATCTCTAAACAGAGATTCAAACATGTTAAATAATGAAATAGAAAAATACATATAGCCTTGTTATGAACTTAGAAAGAAATTCAAGGATGGTGTTTAAAAGGAGACTTCAAGATGTATAAGATATGAAATGAAGAACAATACTTGAAGTTCTCTGGTTCATAAAAGAAGAGAGAGATCAATCGATTTCTTCTTACAATTATGAACACAAACAACTTTCCAAAATGATGTTGAAAAAGACAAAATTGCTTTAAGGAAGAAAACTTCAATTCTCAAAAGATCTATAATTAAGAATCTTGAAGTTCTTCCGTTCTCATAAGAAGAGAGAAACCTATGGATTTCTTCTTACAAATGAGAATGAGAACAACTAAGGCAAGATTGCTTAGAATCAACAATTCTAGAGAAGAAAGAGAGAAGAAAGTTGTGTGAAAAGAATGAGGGGTATGCCCTCCTATTTATAGGATTTTGGGCAGTTACACAGAAGGAAAATGGGGGGAAAATGAGTTTTCTACCCACTTCAGAAACGGTCTGGAAAGTTTCAGGTAAAACGGTCATAAAACGGCATTAGTCGACTAAAGGAGTGTTAATCGACTAAAAGTCAAAAATTGGAATTTTTGATTGAAATTTTAACGGTAAGTTTCTGAAGTTGACTGAAGACTGCTCAGAAATTTTTAGGTCAAAATTCGAATAAAAAGTTTTTAGTTGACTAATGGTTGACTTAGTCGACCAGGACAGAAAAATGTGAATTTTGACTTATCTGAAAAAGGGAGTTGTTAGGATATACTATTAGGAACCTAGGACTTAGATGGATTTCATATTCAAGGCTCTGAAATCTATAAAGTATAAAATACATCAGCCGTAGATTTACATAGATATGTATGCTGAGCTTCATGTGAGTATTTGAGATGCCTTTGTGCAGGGATTCCTTATCAAGTGATTATTGTCCAAGTGTAGATATATTGGGAAACTGCACATCTGCATAGATAGAGTGAGTAGCAATAATAATAGTTGTCACATCAAAATCATATTGAATAGTATAGGAAAGTGAACATGGGATTATGAAATCTCAACATTCTCCCCCTTTTTGATGATGACAAATATTTATTAAAATGAAGGTTCATACTCAGTTATATGCAGATATCATATGCTATACTCAGTTATATGATGACAAATATTTATTCTCCCCCTTAGATTATGCCTAAAATATTCTCCCCTTTGTCATTGACAAAAAGAGGGGTGTGTTGTTTTGTCTTAAAAAAATAAGGTCGTTAGTCGATTAAAGAACTAGTTAGTCGATGAAGATAGAAATTCACGAAACCGAACATAGTTGTACTAAACAGAGAATGGATGAAACATACAAGGTAACCACTATCATATAACTAATGACCATCATAACAGAAAACATACTATTTATAACCTACATAAGTAACAGATTTTGCTAGAGACCATTACTAAATCATACGACTTACAACCAGCAGACAAAACAAATTGTTCCAAAGACCAGCACTAAAGCCCTCAGGCCTATAGCCAAACTAGCAAAACACATAAAACCGAAAACATTTAGGGAGCAACATCATGCAGGGACCAAAACATTGGAAAACAACAGATTATAAACGATGACGACAGTCGATCTAGGGCTAACGGCCGGATGGAGATCCAAAGTCCTTAGAGGTACGCTTGCTTTTGCAACGTGGAGTTTCTTCGGAAGCGACGACATTCAGTGCTTCGAGAGAGGACACGAGTTTACTCTGATTTAGTTGAACCTGATCTATCACATGTGCTTGCTCAGTCAAGGCCGAGCGAAAGTCCTTAAATCCGACAGTCATTGTCTCGCGAAGGGATCTAACATCTTCCTTAAGACCATGAAGAATAGACATGGTGGTCTCGCGTGGAGTTGAGGCAGTGCGAGGTGTTTTCAGAGGACAAGACCTAGGATTAGTGCGACATTCGGGGAAGCACTTGTGAACACACACCTTTCGAACAAAGCGGGGAAAGCTACGAGATGAACACTGAGTGTGAGAAGCAGATGGGCCGAAAGTGGGTGGAACGGGTGTGTATTCAGGGTCGGTAGAATTGGGTTCTTCGGCAGGATCCTCTTCGGGGTCTTCATCATCATCATCATCACTATTTGCAACATCGGATTCCTCAGGATCTGGAATATCAAGATGCATGTTATGAAGGGTGATGATGTTGAGATTGTAGGGGTTAGAGACTTCAAGTTCTCCCTCAAGGGGGATGCTGAACATTTTCAGAACCAACGTAATGAAGGAGGGATGATAGATATGAGTCTGGACTGGACGAAGAAGGGACTGCAAGATCACAAAACCCCAATTGATCGGCAACCCACCCATTACCGCATATAAACAATGTTCCAACTCATTGGAGAGATAATTAAAAGAACCACCTTTAGGCATGAGGTTGGAAACGATCACTTTGAGAATGATCCTAGCGGGAGGATGGAAGTGGACTGCCGAAAGTTTGTGAACCCAAGGAGAGGCAATTTTGGCGAGTATGCGAGGATTAGTCATGGTGAAATTAAGTGAACCCGTGAAGTGAGAAGGAATGCCAAGGAGATCACAAATCGCATGGAGGGTTAGACAAATAGGGGAACCTTTGACGCGGGTAAGGAGATTAGTATCACGGCCGACGATGCATGGTTCTAGGTTGGCGTAGAACTCTCGAACAAGTAGCTGGTAGTAAGGTTCCTTGTTGCCGAGAGCCCATATCTTCTCAAGGCCAGCGGCAGAGAGGATAGTGAGGATGTTGAAGGAAGCAAGGGCGGAGTAGTCGATGAAGCGTTCGGTATGAAATTTGGCACTTGCCAAGGCCTTGAAACGATTTTCGACTGCAAGATCTCGGAACTGAGGGAGAGCCATCGGAGAGGAGAGAAAATTTCGTTTGAGGAGAAGGGAAAATGAGTGGATGAAAGAAGTAGAAAAAACACCCGAAAATAAATAGGCAAAAATTGAGGCAGTTAGCCATGCGAACGGGTTCCATGATTAGTTTGAGAGGAGTTGTAGAAACTGAATCGGTTAGAAAGAACTGAAAAGTGGTCAAAAAAATATGTGAAGAGGTGGGAGGAAGAAGAAACGAAAACGCGAAAAGACGTAAGTTAGATCGGAAACGGTTTAAAAAACCGAGTTAGTCGGCTAATAGGTTGGTTAGTCGACTAAGTTAACGAAATAAAAAAAATATCTAGAGCCCGTCCGTTCGGATTTTTGTTTTAAAAATAAAATATTAAAAAATTTGAAAAGATAAAAAAATAGGTTGTAAAGGACGGTAGTGGGTGAGAGATAATTAAGGCTCTTAAAAATGGTCAATGCAATGAATAGGGGGTAGGTAAAGTCCTCTTTCCAAGGTGAAGTCCTCTTTCCTTTTGTGTTGGTTCCAAGGCAGAGGAGACGGCCGACACAAGAAGCCAAAGCCCATGTCAGGGCGCGAGAACCGATGGAAGTGGGTAAAAAAAATTTAAGATTTTTAAATAAAGGCTTAGAGGAAAAAGACAAACCAAATGAAAAATTTGACCTAACCAAATTCTCATAGGAAAAGACAATGTCAGATGGTTGGTAGAGATTTAAACTGAATTATTGAGCATTCCTAATAGATAGGAACGGATAAAAAATATATTAAAATAAACTGAATATTGAAAGCAAAAACGGTTTGAAAAATAAATTCGGATATATTAGTCGATTAAATAAGACATTAGTCGACTAAATAAAAATAATTATCATAAAATCATAAGAAAATTCCAGAAATTCACAAAAATTGGAAAACATTCTATGACAAATTTAGATTCACTGATGATGCCCAGATCTCTTCTAAGTTTGATGAAAGATTCCTCTTTCAAAGGCTTAGTTAAGATGTCGGCAATCTGATGTTTAGTGGAAATGAATTTCAAAATTATATCCCCTTTTTGAACATGATCTTCTAAAAAGTGATGACGGACATCAATATGTTTAGTGCGTGAATGATGAACTGGATTTTTAGATAAATTAATTGCACTAGTATTATCACACATTATAGGACATGTGGAACACTTAATGCCATAATCTGAGATAGTTTGTTTCATCCATAAAATTTGTGCACATGCTAACCCAGCGGCAATATATTCTGTCTCTGTGGTAGATAATGAAACAAAATTTTGCTTTTTGCTAAACCATGAGACCAAAGCATGTCCAAGAAAATGACATGTACCACTTGTACTTTTTCGATCTGATTTGTAACCAGCAAAATCTGCGTCACTATATGATAATAAATCATATGTGCTAATTTTAAGATAAAATAATCCAAAGTCAGAAGTATGTTTAACATATCTAATTATCCTTTTTACGGCAGTAAGATGTGACGTATTAGGATCTGCTTGAAAACGTGCGCATAAACAAACTGAAAACATAATATCTGGTCTACTAGCAGTAAGATAAAATAGAGAGCCAATCATACCTCTATAAAGACATTGATCAACACTCTTACCATTTAAATCTTTGTCTAGTGATGTAGATGTACTCATTGGAGTATGTTTATCAGCAGAAGTCTCTAAACCAAAACGCTTGATGAGTTCTTTGGCGTACTTTGATTGATGGATGAAGATACCTTCCTTCATTTGTTTGATTTGAAGTCCAAGGAAGTAGTTGAGTTCACCCATATGACTCATTTCAAATTCCTTCTGCATAATCTTAGAAAAATCTAAACAAAGAGTTTCATTAGTAGAATCAAATATAATATCGTCAACGTATATTTGAATAATAATGATGTCAGATTTTATATTTTTAATAAACAAAGTTGAATCAATTTTACCAATTTTATAACCGGAATTTAAAAGAAAACTTTTCAATCTTTCATACCAAGCACGAGGTGCTTGTTTAAGTCCATATAAAGCTTTCTTTAGTTTAAAAACATGATTTGTAAGAGTTTCATGACAAAAACCTGGTGGTTGTTCAACATAAACCTCTTCTTTAAGAAAACCATTTAGAAAAGCACTTTTGACATCCATTTGAAATAACTTAAAATCTTTAAAAAATGCAAATGATAAAAGCATTCTAATAGATTCAAGACGTGCAACTGGTGCATAGGTTTCTTCATAATCAATTCCTTCTTCTTGATTATAACCTTGTGCAACCAATCGTGCCTTGTTTCTAGTTACCTGACCAGATTCATCCAATTTATTTTTGAATACCCACTTGGTACCAATAATTGAATCATCTGATGGTCTGGGAACTAATTCCCAAACGTCATTTCTCTGAAATTGATTAAGTTCTTCTTGCATAGCAATGATCCAAGAACTGTCTTTGCATGCTTCATTGATGTTCTTTAGTTCAATGGTTGAGAGGAAAGCACAATGCGCCATTTGTTCTATTTGACGACGAGTTCTTACTCCATCTGTAATATCTCCTATGATTAATTCTGATGGATGATTTGGAACTTGTACAAATGCCTTAGGAAGATCTGCATTATCTGAAATAGACTCAACAGAGGGTTTAGCAGCATCAATTTCATTAAGATTAATCTTGTCTAAAGAATTAGATAAAGGTAATATATTCTCTTCATCATCAATGATAATGGGAGAATTAGATGAGGGGTTCTCATCAAATGTGACATGTAGTGATTCTTCAACTGTTGAAGTTCTTTTGTTATATACTCTGTAGGCTTTGCTACGTGTTGAGTATCCAACAAAAATACCATCATCAGATTTTGAATCAAATTTGTCTAGTGCATCTTTAATATTAATAATAAAACATTTACATCCAAACACTTTAAAGTATGATACACGAGGAATACGATTAAAGAAAAATTCAAAACAAGTTTTATTAAGCAATGGCCTTATAAGAACTTTATTCATAATGTAGCAAGCAGTTGCAACAGCTTCTGCCCAAAAATATTTTGGTAGATATCACAAAGCATTGTTCTAGCACATTCTTGTAAAGTTCTATTTTTCCTTTCTACTACTCCATTTTGTGGAGGAGCACGAGGAAAAGAAAAATTGTGTGTAATGTCATTTTCATTACAAAACTTGGTAAAAGATTCATTTTCAAATTCTCCCCCATGATCACTATGAATAGTGATAATGTTAGAGGATTTGATCTTTTGTATCTTTCTACAGAATATTGAAAGTTCTTCAAAAGCATCATTCTTATTTTGTAAGAATATAACCCAAGTATATCTAGAATAATCATCAACAATGACAAATGCATATCTACTTCTGTTCAAAGAGGCTACTTTTTAAGGACCAAACAAATCCAAGTGTAAGAGTTCTAATGGTCTCTTTGTTGAGATAATGTTCTTTGATTTAAAAGAAGATTTGTGCATTTTTCCTTGTTGACAAGCATCACAGAAATGTTTGTGTTTGAAAGAAATATTTGGCATTCCATTTACTAACTTGTGTTTTGAAATATGTGCAAGGTTTTTGAAATTAGTGTGTCCAAAACGTTTATGCCATAACAGTGTTTCATCTGATGTAATCATTAAACAATGATTGTGAGTGGTAATAGACATGCATAAGATATAAATATTATTCTTACGCTTACCACGAAATAAAATAGATGACATATCAGAACTGTAAATGATGCAATCATTTTGTTCAAATACTATTTTATAATTTTTATCACATAATTGACTAATGGAAAGTAAGTTGTGTTTCAAACCGTCAACCAGGAGAACATTCTCGATGATAGGCTGATTTGTATTACCAACTGTTCCAGTGCCTATGGTTTTGCCTTTGTTGTTGTCACCAAAGGTAACTATGCCTCCATCTTTATAAATAACGGTTGAAAGCAGTTTGACATTTCCTGTCATGCGTTTTGAACATCCACTATCCAAAATCCATTTTTCTTTCTTTAGTACCTGAAAGATAAAATATTAAGTATTGGTACCCCTTTTTAAGGGTCCTTGGGATTAGATTTTTGGAAGTCAAACCCAAGTGGAATTTGGCTTTCTAATGTAATCACTAGAATGAACTATAGAATGTATATAATTAGAAATATAATCATTTCTATCTTCTAAACATAAATCCTTAGGAACCCACATACTAATTGTAGTAGGTATCCTAGGTGATGTTTTTGAAATGTTAGTAACATTTCTTTGTAGAGAAGAAGTAAGAGTGTTTACTTTCTTCGTATAAATGAATACGTGATTCTTCTTTTGTGGTTTAACAAAGATAGTTTTTCCACAAGATGAAGATGTATTAAAAGAGTTGGGTGCATTCTTTTTAGAATATCCCAATCCTTTTCTATGATTTGCTGGATATTGAATTTTTAGCAAATCATCGAGATTAGTCTTTCCTTTGTTAAATTTATTAACATTGGAAGACATCTCATCGTATTTCATCTTTAGTGATGAAATAATTTTATCCATTTCGGATATTTGTGTATGTAATTCTAGATTCTTAGTTTTGAGAAGATCATTCTCTTTACTGAGATCCGAAACTTGAGAAGATGTATTCTCAACATGTATAGAATTTGATGTAGTGTTTTTAGAAGATGACAATTCTTGATATTTAACAAGGAGATCATCATTATTCTGTTTCAAAGATTTATGTTGACCATTTAATTTTTTGAAATGAGAATAGAGATTTTAATGCTTCTAATAATTCTTCATTATTAAAAGTACTTACCTCTTCTTCATTATCTTGTGCCATAAAGCACATATTAGCACTTTCAACATGGTCATCTTCATCATCTGAAGATTCATCCCATGTTGCTGCAAATGCTTTCTTCATCTTGTCAAACTTCTTTTCTCTTCTGGATTGATCGTTGTTGTTGGAAGTTTTGAACTTTGCTTTGAGAAAAGGACAATCTTTCTTCATATGTCCTAGCCTATTACAATTGAAGCAAAGAGAAGAATCATTATTCTTAGATTTCAAATTATTATACTTACCTTTTTGAAAGTATTTTCTGAAGTTCTTAGCAAAGAATGCCATGTCATCATCTGAATCTTCATTATCTGATGTTGTGTTGAAGGCGAGTACTTTCTTCTATTGATCAGATTCCTCTTTTGCATCTTGTAATGTGACTTCATGAGCTATTAAGTTACCAATTAGATCTTCCATGGATAATTTGGAAAGATCATTGGCTTCCTCAATAGCAGTGATCTTTGGACGCCATTCTGGGGAGAGTACTTTAAGAATCTTGCATACCTGATCAAGAGAAGAATAAACTTTTCCAAGAGCATTAAGAGAATTAATAATATTAGTGAACCTGGTGTTCATTTCTCCAATCGTCTCTTTGTCTTGCATCTTGAACAACTCATACTTATGAACCAAAGAGGCAATCTTAGTTTCCTTTACTTTATCGGTTCCTTCATGAGTTACCTCGAGTATGTGCCAAGTCTCCTTTGCACTTTTGGCCTGAGATACTCAATTAGACTCATGTTTATCCATGGCACAGAATAAAGCATTCATGGCCTTTGAGTTGTTTGTCTTTGCAGATTTTTCGTTGGCGTACCAATCAGCAACAGGAGTCGTTGGTTTAGTGTATCCTGTCTCTACGATGTCCCATATCTCATAATGCATACTTTGGAGATAAATCTCCATTCGTATTTTCCAATATGAGTAATTAGAACCATCAAATAGAGGAGGACGAACTTGAGAGTGCCCTTCAGGATGCTGATTGTAGTTGGGTGGAACGGCGTTCATGTTTGATGCTGAGGAACTTGCTGCCATCGTAGCCTTGCTCTGATACTAAATGTAATTCTAGCCTGTAAGGATCAATACACTAAAGGGGGGTGAATAGTGTATATTAAAAAAATTAACTGTTGCAATTAAAGAGTTACTTCTAATTGCTTAAGATGTGCAGAAAGTAAAGTATGTAAAAAATGTAAATCAAACGCAAACACAGAGATTTATCCTGGTTCGGATCCTTGTGATCCTACTCCAGTCCTCTACGCCCAGTAGAGATTTTCAATCCACTATAATCACTTGCCCCGCAAGCACCAACTTACAAAAATGGCGACACTCACCGTGTCCCAAACTTTGTACAATCTCTAAACAGAGATTCAAACCTGTTAAATAATGAAATAGAAAAATACCTATAGCCTTGTTATGAACTTAGAATGAAATTCAATGATGGTGTTTAAAAGGAGACTTCAAGATGTATAAGATATGAAATGAAGAACAATACTTGAAGTTCTCTGGTTCATAAAAGAAGAGAGAGATCAATCGATTTCTTCTTACAATTATGAACACAAACAACTTTCCAAAATGATGTTGAAAAAGACAAAATTGCTTTAAGGAAGAAAACTTCAATTCTCAAAAGATCTATGATTAAGAATCTTGAAGTTCTTCCGTTCTCATAAGAAGAGAGAAACCTATGGATTTCTTCTTACAAATGAGAATGAGAACAACTAAGGCAAGATTGCTTAGAATCAACAATTTTAGAGAAGAGAGAGAAGAAAGTTGTGTGAAAAGAATGAGGGGTATGCCCTCTTATTAATAGGATTTTTGGGCAGTTACACCGAAGGAAAATGGGAGGAAAAGGAGTTTTCTACCGTTCAGAAACGGTCTGGAAAGTTTCAGGTAAAACGGTCATAAAAACTGCATTAGTCGACTAAAGGAGTGTTAGTCGACTAAAAGTCAAAAGTTGGAATCTTTGACTGAAATTTTAACCGTAAGTTTCTGAAGTTGACTGAAGACTGCTCAGAAATTTTTAGGTTAAAATTCGAATAAAAAGTTTTTAGTCGACTAATGGTTGACTTAGTCGACCAGGACAGAAAATGTGAATTTTGACTTATCTGAAAAAGGGAGTTGTTAGGATATGTTATTAGGAACCTAGGACTTAGATGGATGTCATATTCAAGGCTCTGAAATCTATAAAGTATAAAATACATCAGTCCGTAGATTTCCGTAGATATGTATGATGAGCTTCATGTGAGTATTTGAGATGCCTTTGTGCATGGATTCCTTATCAAGTGATTATTGTCCAAGTGTGGATATATTGGAAAACTGCACATCTGCATAGATAGAGTGAGTAGCAATAATAATAGTTGTCACATCAAAATCATATTGAATAGTATAGGAAAATGAACATGTGATTATGAAATCCCAATAAGGTTTTTAATGAGGCAACCTCATTTAACTCTGGAATCTGAAGTGTCCACCCCTAATGAAAGCTGAAAGACCTACAAGCATAAGACTTGTATGGATCAGGGGGAGTCACCAGTTGGCTGTACTCTTTTCCATTAAAGCTGCTGGTTTTTCCCACTGTGTTTTCCACAGCTAAGGTTTTGACGAGGCAACCACAGTGACTTTGGATCCAGAAGTATCTACCTTATTAGCATATTGAATCCTGAAGTATTCATATGATTAACCCAAGGTAATGGAAAGATAAGGGGGAGTGTTGTGAGTTGAGGGAGGCCTTTGGCCTCCCTTCCCTCATTATCTTCCATTACACCCCACTACTAAGTAGTGGGGGTCCCTTGGGCTTCTTACCCCTTTGGTATTCCATATTGTTGAATAAATAGAGGACCATGGCCTTGAGCCATGATTACTCTTTCTTTTGAGTTTCAACAATATTGATTATTTTAAAGTATTAAAAGTACATGTTAGACGCAAAAAATTATTTCCTACTTGAATGAATACACACTCTTAACTATAAAAGCTTTTGACATTTAGGTTTCTTCATATTAATATTGAACGTTATCGATACATCCTTTTTGAATTAGAAAATTAGTTTTAATTGATTTTAAATTTAGAAAATTGTTGATTGCAATATTTAATGACCAATTTATTCTAGTGCTAAGTCCATGTCCAAGAGTATGAGATATGACTAACATGTGCCCTGTGACGGGAGCTAATCCGTGACGCTACTCACCGACCCCATAGGGCGACGGTCAAGCACTAACCTCCATATGTGGTGAAGGTATTTGTCGGGTGCATCCAGTCACTCCAAACCACTTGTGACCATTGACTACCCCAATCCCACCGGTCAAGTCAAGTGCCAGGTCAAAGTACGTGTACTATCTATTTTAAATTCAATCATATGAATTCCATCAGTTGTTCAATCTGTTTGCATTATATCAGATGCGTATGATGCCTTATCAGTACATTCAATAATCTCAACTAATTTCACAGTTTTGGTGATTCAGTTAAATAAGTATATAAAGCGTTGAAACTTGCAATCATTCAAAGAAACGAGCATAAAAACCTTTGAACTAAGCAAACGAGGATAAATAAGTTTAAAATATTTTTTAAGGCTAGTAGATATTTTTCGAAATTTTAAAATAATTAACGAGCATTTTTTCTTAATTTATACGACCCAAAGACTAATTTAGAAACGAGAAAACGATTTTTCAATATATTTCAAAGATTTCTCTATGGCAAAACATACGTCGGAATTCTTCCAACAATGGGTCCAAATGACCATCTCATCTAGTACAACGACATATATTTTTCTCGTACATCAGTGTAGGTGAAAACCTCCAGTTACAAATTTGTAAGCGAAAGTAAGCTTATTAAGTTTTATCTTTCAAAATTTATTGCGAGAAATATAGTTGCCTTTTGGAAGTGAAACTAGCACCAGTGAGTCCGGTTCGTCGAATCGGATTTTCTGGCTCTTCCCTTATAATTTTCTGAAGCCTACGCAATATTTTACGAATATATTAGATCAACCCTTAATATATATATTAATAATATATTAGATCAACCCTTAATATATATATATTAATATATGTATATATAAGCGTATTTTCGTATAATATACCGTATTTACCACGTATCTTTCTCTCTTTCTCTTATGCAGCAGTGGGGTGGGTTTGCTGCCGCTCGTCATCGGCGGAGCAACGGTGGAGGGGACGGAGATCCGCGCGGAGGGTGGCGACGGACGTGGGCGGAGCTGGCATGGGTCTCTAGCGGTGCTCACGGTGGCGGGTGGCTGCGGGGTTCATCGCCGTGAAGAAGAGAAGGAGAGGGAAGCAGCGCGGGGTGCTGGGGAGGCAGTCGCCGGTGACTGCGGGGTGCAGCGGGCGGCGGCGACGTCGGTGAAGCGATGGGGCAGTCTCAGGCGGTAGCGATGACGTCGAGGAAGTGGCGGGTGGCAGTTCTCGCAGGAGGGAGGCAAGTCAGAGGGGCTGGAGCTTGGGGTTGTTCTCGGCATCAGGGGTTCTGGGGGTGTCGGGTTCCGTCGAGAAGGTGGCATGCGGGGTGTTGAGTGGCACGCCGGCGGCACATGCGGTGGTGGGATGCGACAACGGCAGCAGCAGCAGCTGTTAGGGGCTCGGATGTTTCACAGAGGGGCGGAGGGGAGCTGGCGGGTTCACGACGTCACCGTGGTGAGCTAGGGCGGTGGCGAGGTGCACGGAGACGGCAGAGGGCGGTGGCAGTCACCGGGGGGGTGGAGGAAGCTCGCGGTGGCGAGTGCGGGCTGGCCGCTGTGGGTTTGGTAGGAAGAGGGAGGAGGGAGCTGGCGGGGGTTCGGTTGTGAGTGGCTTCGGCGGAGCGTTAGGGATGTGGAGCATGCGAATGAGGGGACGGGCTGAAGCCTCACGGCGGAGGGCGGAGCTGGGGGAGTCTCCGTCGAGATGGGAGGGAGAGGGAGTGGGTTTGCTGCCGTAGGTGGGTTCGGCTGATGGCTTGTCGTTGAGAAAGGAGAGAGAGATGTGAGTGTAATATAGTTTGAAATCAAAGTATTAATTAAAAATATTTAATAATAATAGTCAATTTTGTGGTTGAGATCCGAATATTTCGGATCTCACCAACTCTGGCGGTGAGTTTACAGGGGTGGGGCTAGGGTAAAGGTAAAAGTAAAACGTAATTAGCGATTTGTAATTAGTAAAAATGATATAGTACTATTATTTTAATATTAAAAATATCGTTTTTCATACGACTACGAAAAATTCCTAAACAATTATCACGGGTTCGTATTGACGCAAGGATTACGAATACGAAGTCTATTTCAGTGTTTGAACTACGGAGATATGAGTTTTGGCCAAAACATTTCGGTTGTGGGTTTGCGGGTTCTAGGTTGATTTGACTCCAGGAAAAATACGAAAATAATACCAGGAGTACTAAATGACTATAGAATCATACTGTAGAAGTTTGAAATTGTTTTGATAACGTTTATATAGAAAATTAATTGATACGGCTATATCAGTAACAATTAAATATAAAATATTATATAAATTATTTAAAGGTATTTGATGATACCTGAACTTAGTAATATATACCATAACTATTTTAATGATTCAAAATATTTTTATTAAGGAATTTGAAACCATTTTTGATATAAAACTCCTGATTAACCATTTTAAATTACTTGAAAAATATAAAAATATGTGAAATACGTAAATACTCGTATCGATGGATACTGGCCGTCACATCCTACCCACCTTAAAATAATTTTGTCCTCAGAATTTCTCATATTGTAAAAGCTAACATACAAGTTGTTGTGTGGTAGAACTTGCGTACAATGAATTTGTATTAAGGGGAACCAAGGGAACGGTAGTTAGGATTTGGATGTGATTAGGGTAGGCTATTTAACAAGTAATGAGTGTAGTAACGAAGCTGGGTGCACTACAAGGGCCGACCACGGGACCGATTCCGCGAGGACTCCGCCCACCTACTGCACTGCCGGAGGTGGGAGCTGAGCACAACATGTGGGGACGAGCTCGCCTGCACAAGGAGCAGCTTGTCAGAAAGGCCGGGTTGGGATCCAACCCTTAGCCTCTCCGATGCCTAAGTTAGTATTAGGGCTTTAAAAGCGGGGACTAGGCATGCAGGTCGGACTAAGAGTGAGTCGACCTTACATGACGAGATATAGTGAAAGAACAAAGATATGGACGACCTTTGCCCTCGTGTGTGGGTAATGAGATTCAGAGTTAATTTGCCGACCCCCTCCCCGATGGAGGCGAAGTGGTATCTATACTTGATGGAGGCGGTTAGGTGAGGCTGACCTAGCGTGCTGACTCGACGTGCTGAGCTGGCCCATCTGTCAGCGGAAGCTTCGGACGATGATGTCAGGATCTAGCGTGTCAGCCATGCTTTTATCAGACGATGCAACGGTTAGGGGTGCTTTTGTCAGGGTGTCAGAGCCGAAAGCACCAAGGGTCAGGGGGCGCAGCGACCAGGGGGCACTTTGTCAGATTGTCGAGCGGTGGAAGTGTCAGTGGCGTCTTTGTACTAGGTTGTTTGCCGTGTCCGACGTGCCAAAGTGTCGTCAGAGTGCGTTTGAGGATCGAGGCCGTAGATGTGTCACTAGGTCGCTCTTGATTGATGACGAGCGATCCGGTCGTACGCCTTGCGAGCTACGCCCGACGAGCTCGGAGGGGAACGGGCACACAACCGGCAAGGGTCGTGGCAGAGTGTGCCCTTCCCACTAGTCGAGGCGAAGTGCGCCCATCCCACTAGTTGAGACGGAGTGCGCCCTTCCACCAGTCGTATTGGACTTTAAGGTCGACGGGCGCCTAGCGGGCTTGGGGGAACAAGTAAGCAGCCTACGAGGTTGGGGCGAAGAGCACCCTGCCGCTGGTCTAGGTGGCCTTCATGAAGGAGGGGTGAGCTGGCCGGGCATCCGGCGGGCTTGGATGGAAGGTCGGACTATCACGATCTTTAGGTCGTAACAATTGCCCTCGTCATTTGAGTTCGAGGCGGAAGCCCGGCCCGGCTCAGATGATGCACCACCTCCTCCCCTTAAAAAGGCAGTTTGGGTTTCGTTCCATGCTTGGAAGCGGCAGCGGCGGTCTCGGAGTTCCCGCCATGCTTGCCATTATTACGATTTGAAAGGGCGGGGGTGGGAAATCGAAGAGTCTCCACTACTGGGAGCGTGACGCGTGGCAGACGTGATTGTCGCACTAGTCGAGGCGTCAGCGATGCTCAGATGGGTGCCACGTGGCAGTGCATCAATGGTCGGGATGGCCTGCGGCTTGCTATAAGTATGGGGAGGATGGGATCGATCGAAAGTTTCTTTCGATTTCGATTTCCCTTCGAGCTTTTCAGTTTCAGTTCATCGCTCGCTGTCATTGCTGCCGCTGTCCTTGCCGGAGACCTGCTTCCGGTCGCCTCTTTAGCTCGGCGGCTCTGCTAGATAATTACTTGATACTCTCGGTCGAAGGCTTCTTTTAAGCCTGGAGGCGGTAGTGGGGTAGTGAAGGAAGAATTAGTGGAAGAGGAGAGGTGTCAGGGGATGCAATGGCAGCAGAGGCAGAGAAGGACCCGAACAAACGTGCCGAGGTCGATCGCGGCCATCTGGTGTAGGCCAGACCGGATTAATATTAGGGAGATTCACGTGCAGTTTGCCTGTCTGCCTTATGAAGTGCGGCTCCTCGGACCCGAGGAGAGGGTATGTTGGCCAAGCGATAACGAAGTCGGGGTCTATGTTATGTCCTTCGTGTTAGGGCTCCGCTTCCCAATCAACCCTCATCTTCTCCATCTTTTGAATTTCCTGGAGTTGTCGATCTTCGTGTTGGCGCCCTGCTCCTTTGGTTTGCTGGTCGGATTTGTTGTCATATGCCTCGCCAGCACCCTGAGCCCGTCCCTGGCGCTGTTTCAGTATTTCTTTGGAGTGAGGAAGTGGGGGACGTACTACTGCGTCTATGCGATGAAGGGACTGAAACTTATTGTCGGGGTGCCGACCGATGATAAGGGTTGGATGGAGAGTTTTGTTTTTGTCACGATGCCGGCCGACGTGGTGTTGATGTCAAACTGGGGGGGCCTTGAACTCTCTAGTGAGCGAGAAGGTGACCTTAACGGGTGAAGATTCGGCGAATGCACAAATTTTGGCGGAGCTACCTGAGACGGACCGCCAACTATCGAGCTTGACACAGGACGATCGGCTCGCCCAGGATTTTTGGCCACAATGTACTTTGACTTTAGCGAGCCCTCATGTAGGCTTACCCTGATCTCTCTTTTCTTTGCAGGTGAAGGCGTGATGCTTTCGTGGGAGGTAGTGATGAGGGCGGCTGGTGTGTCGATTGCGAAGAAGAGCGACCCTCTGGACAATGGTAAGATGGCGATGGACGAGGAGGGGCCAGCGAAGGGGGTAGCCCGAAAACGAAGCGCCGATGTCCCGGCTGCAGAAGAGGCGAACAGGAGGCGACAGATGTCTGAATCGGATGCTCCTTCCCAACGAACTAGCGAGGCCGTACCGGAGGGTCCGTCCAACTAGGGAGGGGTCAGCACGGCCCCTGCGCAGAACCCGATCGTGGAGAAGCCCCGCAGGCTGCCCCCATCGAGAAGTGGCCTTACGGGATTCCTCAGTGGGAGATGGGAAGAAAGGCGCACCCGAGTTGCGAGCGAGCGCTCGCCCACTTCAAGTCAACAAGGGCTGAGATCGAGGAGTACCAAGCGCACGTGGCAGACCTGGAGAAGAAGGTCGCCGCTAGAATCACCCGCCAGGACGAGCTGGAGCGCGAGGTAGAGCATGGTAGGGTCAGGATGGGTGAACTGGAGGGGCAAGCGAATGCCGCAGAGGAGGAGCTAGCGATGAGGATGTAGGAATTCCAGCAATTCCAAACGAAGACCTTCGTTCCCCAGCTAGCTCAGGTGAAGAGGAGAACACTGGAGAGAGGCCAGGGAGAAGAACTGGAGAAATGCCGAGAAGAAGGATGGGAGGCCTGTCTTCGGAGGATCACAAAGAAGGCCGTAGCTCTTCACCATCTGTTGGAGGTTGATTTTGAGGCGTTGGCGGCCTCAGAGGGGGATGAGGACGAGGAGGAAGAGGGCGCCCCCGCGGTTAACACAGAGGGGCCGAGTACCGGAGACCAAGCGTCGGGCAACGCTACACAAGGCGGCCCCCGGGACGGCGAACGGTCTGCCTCATAGGCGCCATTGTAGGAATTTCGGGACTTCTCTTCCCTTTTTGTTATGGGCTAGTGGGGGCGAACTAGGGGGGTCAATGTCGTAAGTTCGCCCCTTGATATTTGCAAAATTTAAAGTGCATCATTTTGTAAGTTTTGCTTCGACTTTTGAATAAAATACGAAATTTTGTAATTTCGCTTCCATTGCCTGGTTTAGATTGCGTAACCTAAGTATTAGTAAGAGATATAAGCCGCACGGGTAGCGATGCCTTCCCCGGCGGTGGAGGTCGTCGCAGAGCAAGCGCTGGAAGGGAGGAGCAGTCCGCCGTAGGTCACCTAGGTCCCCTATCACAAGTTGTCTAGGGGACGTCGAGGAGTGGAAGGCGGGCCGTCCTGCGTGTAAGGGGAATAACGTGTCGGCGATCCGTATGTAAGAGGAATAACTCGTCGGGAAGGCGTGGTCCATTGTCGACCGAAGGACTATCCAACGACCGGGCCAACATGGGACTCCTTTTGAGAGGGGGAGTGTCTAAAGGCAAATCAATCTTAATGCACCGGGTTTGTGAGGAGAGATCGAATACGGGGGCATCTTGCCCCCTTTCAACCTTCATGGGAGGCGGACTAAGGCTTACTCGCTCTCCCATTCCTTTCTTTTTCCCTCCTAAAGGGGGATGGTGGAGTATTTATAGATGGTGAGGGTAGGTAGTTGCTGATAGCGCCAGCTGGCGCTGTGAGCTGGCTTATCAGGGTCAAGTCATTCGAACCTGCTTTCGTCAGGCGGTGTCATGCATGAGGCATCAGACCTGCACTTCTGGGGAGCGCGTCATCATTAATGGTGGGCTTTCTGAGTGTCCTTTTGTAATGACAAGTCGCATCAGGGGTATACGTTATCGAGACCGTAAGTTGACTGGAAGTTTTAGCCCTGCTCGAGGCCTGCCCTGGTCTGGGTGCCCATGTCCTTTTCCCCCAGCTCGGGTGGCGGGGCTCCAGAGTCTTTGCTTGAGGGGGGAAGCGAGCGCGTAGCTTGGCTTGTGCCCTTCTCTGGTTGGATGGCGAAGCCCGTAAGCTTGCCTCGGAGACTGTTCTTGAGGGGGGGAGTGAGCGCATAGCTCGGCCCGTGCCCTACTCCAGTTTGGGTGGCAAGGACGAATGCGGTCCCGGAGTCTTCATTTGAGGGGGGAGGGAGCCGTAGCTCGGCCCATGCCCTTTTTCTCCAGTTTGGGTGGCGAAGCTCCATAAGCTTGCCCCGGAGTCTTTGAGAGGGCGAGTATTGGGCCGTTGCCTCCCCGCGGTCTCTATAGTCGGACGAGTATTGGGCCGTCGCCTACCCCGCATTGTTCATTCCGGTTTGGGTGGTGAGGAAGGATCCTACCCCGGAGTCTTTATTTGAGGGGAGATGGAGATGTAGCTCGGCCCATGCCTTTTTTCTCCAGTTTGGGTGGCGAAGCTCCTGTAATTTCAGCCTGTAAGGATCAATACACTAGAGGGGGGGTGAATAGTGTATATAAAAAATATTGTCGCAAATAAAATGTTAGTAATATTTGCAAAGATGGCACAGAAATAAAAAGACAAGTACTGAAATTAAATCAATCGCAAACACAGAGATTTATCCTGGTTCGGATCCTTGTGATCCTACTCCAGTCCTCTACCCCGTAGAGATTTTCAATCCACTATAATCACTTGCCCCGCAAGCACGAACTTACAAAAATGGCGACACTCCCCGTGTCCCAAACTTTGTACAATCTCTAACAGAGATTCAAACCTGTAAAATAATGAAATAGAAAAACACCTATAGCCTTGTTATAAATTTCAGAGAATGAATTCAAGGATGGTGTTTTTAGAAGAAGAACTTCAAGATGTAAAAGATATGTAATGAAGCGCAACACTTGAAGTTCTCTGGTTCATAAAAGAAGAGAGAGAGAGAGAGATCAATCGATTTCTTCTTCAATTATGAACACAAACAACTTTCCAAAATGATGTTGAAAACCCAAGTTCTTCCGTTCTTAAACGAAGAAGGAAATCTAATGATTTCTTCTTACAAATAAGAAAAGAACAACTAATGGCCTAAAGCTTTAGAAAAGAGAAGACTTGATTCCAACAAATAAGAGAGTAAAGAAGAGGAAAGTGTGTGAATGAAAAGAGAGGGTCTACCCCTTTATTTATAGTGTTTAGGGACGGTTGGGGACTGTAGTTAACGTTGGAAAACGGGCAGGAACCGTCCCTGAAAATTTGGGATCAAAACGGCTAGTTTTGAAATTGGTCGACCAAAAGGACACATTGGTCGACCAAATTTTAGAAAGGGAATTTCGACCGTTGGAAGACATTTCTAGAATCTACACGGTTAGGGGAGTTTGCATATGCAATCCCATAACCAAATTCGAAGGTTTAAAATTGGTCGACCAAAATGGGGTTATTGGTGCCAATTTTCAAAGTTGCGAATTTTCGAAATTGGGAAGTGTAGATCTCTGAGGAATGGAACCTAGATGACTAAGATATATTATCACAAGGCTTTGTGACTCTAATAAAGTAAATTTTTACATTGATTACATAAAGCCGTAGATAGGACTGAATCTGCAACTGAATCTGAGAAGCTTCTTTGCAGGAGATCCTTATCAAGTGATTATATATCCAAGTCGTGGATTAGGTGCCTTTGTCTTTCCAGCTTCATGATTGATATATCTGATTGAGTATGCATGAAGATATCTGATTTGTGTGGAACTCAGCATTGATATGTATCTGCATATATAGAGTTAGTAGCACTGAATGTGTTTGTCACATCAAAATCATATGGGAATAGAAATATGGAATTATGAAATTCCAACAGCTCCGTAAGCTTGCCCCGGAGTCTTTGAGAGGGCGGGTATTGGGCTGTCGCCTCCCTGCAGCCTCTATAGTCGGACGGGTATTGCTGTCGCTTACCCCGCATTGGTCATTCCAGTTTGGGTGGCGAGGAAGGATCCTGCCCCGGAGTCTTTATTTGAGGGGGGGAGGGAGCGGTAGCTCGGCCCATGCCCTTTTTCTCCAGTTTGGGTGGCAAAGCTCTGTAACCTTGCCCCGGAGTCTTTGAGAGGGCGGGTATCGGGCCGTCACCTCCCCGCAGCCTCTATAGTCAGACGGGTATTGGGCAGTCGCCTACCCCACATTGGTCATTCCGGTTTGGGTGACGAGGAAGGATCCTGCCCCAAAGTCTTCATTTGGGAGGGAACTGTAGCTCGGCCCATGTCCTTTTTCTCCAGTTTGGGTGGCGAAGCTCCGTAAGCTTGCCCCGGAGTCTTTGAGAGGGCCGGTATTGGGCCGTCGCCTCCTCGCAGTCTCTATAGTCGGATGGGTATTCGGCCATCGCCTACCCCGCATATGGCACTCCGGTTTGGGTGGCGAAGCTCTGTATTCTTGCCCCTGGGTCTTTTGTTAAACTTAAATTTTCATGTGGAGACACCAAAATTTGAAAATATGGCCGAAAAGAAGGTAATTATATTAATACTCACAAATTCATTGGTAGTATTTCAGCAAGTGCTTGGCATTCCAAGGGTGGGCTAGCTCGCCCCCGTCCAAGGTTGCAAGAATATATGTGGCTGGCCTGACGATGTCGATGATTTCGTAAGGCCCCTCCCACTTTGCTGCGAACTTCCCCCGACGGACGATTTCTGGTTTGAAGGTTGCGTCTCTGAGGACCAGGTCACTGATTCTGAAGCTCTGCTTCCGTACCTTGGAGTTGCAGTGCCGGGCCATCCTCTGGCTGTACCAGACGAGATTCGTCAGAGCTCGATCCCTCACTTCGTCGACAAGCTCAAGGTTAAGGCCGAGGCCCTCCACGTTGATCTCTTCGTCGAAGTATCGAAGCCAAAGAGTTTCCTCGCCCACCTCCACGGGGATGACCGCTTCTGCCCTAAACGCCAGCATGAATGGGCTTTCCCCGGTCGAAGCTTTATGGGTCGTGCGGTATGACCAGAGAATACCTGGTAGTTCGTCCATCCAAGATCCGAGAGTGGCGCAGACCTTCTTCTTTAGGAGACCCAGTATGCATTTGTTCGCTGCCTCCGCCATCCCATTGCACTGTGAGTGCACCACGCAATCGAAGTGAAGGTTGATCCCCCCATTCTGAGCAGAAGTCCCGGAAGCCCTCGTAGTTGAACTGTCCTCCGTTGTCCGTCACGATGGAGCGAGGCACTCCGAAGCGACAGATGATGGACTTCTAGATAAAGTTCTTCATGTCTTCCATGTGATGCGAGTCAAAGGTTCCGCCTCGACCCATTTTGTGAAGTAGTCGATGACGACGACGAGATACTTCCTTCTACCGGATGCCTTCGGGAAAGACCCGAGGATGTCGAGTCCCCACTTGGCGAAGGGGACCGAACTGAGAATGGGGACCATGTCTACCGGTGGTGCTGCAGGGTGTCTGCTAAATTTCTGGCATTCTTCGCACTTTCTGACATACTGGGTCGCGTCTTGGACCATGGTCGGCTAGTAGTATCCCTGGCGCACTATTTTGTGGGCGATAGTGCGGCCACCGTAGTGGTTTCCGTAGAGGCCTTCGTGCACCTCGTGGACGACCTGTTCGGCCTGGCCTGGCCCCAGGCACTTTAGGTAGGACAGGACGTCGAACCTCGCACGACGCCTGCAGTAAAGCACTCCATTGAAGATCACGAATGACAAGGCTCGAAGGTCACAAATGACATGGCTCGCCTCTCGATCTTCTTAGCTTCCAGCCGCTCCTCAGGCAGGGCCCCCGTCTCCAGTACTTCATTAGCGGGCTCATCCAAGTCGTCGTCTGATTGACACACATTAATTCGTCTTCTTCAACGGTTGGTGCCAACAGGTTCTCGACGTAGATGGCCTTCCCAATCTCGGCAGGAGAGAAGGAGGCCAGCTTTGACAGGGCGTCGGCCCGGATATTGTTGGAGCAAGGTAGGTGCCGGACCTCCGCTCTCTTGAACTTCATGAGCTCGACCTGGGTGCACTTAAGGTATCGTTTCATCGTCTCATCCCGGGCCTCGAAGCTCTCTTGGACCTGCTAAACGACGAGACGTGAGTCGCTCAGCGGTAGCACATTCGTCGCCCCCATCGCTCTGCACAGCTTCAACCCATTGATCGCGGCTTCATATTCTGCAACATTGTTGGTCGCTGGGAAGCTAAAGCGCAGTGCGTACTCCAGCAGGCATCCGTCGGGAGTTTGGATGACGATGCATGCCCCCGTTTCGGACCCCGTGGCCGACCTGTCGACGTAGACGGTCCATAATTCGCCCACTTCTTCTTGGGCGGGCTTCGAGGGTTCGGCCACTTCCAGCGCTCTCTGACATGCAGCGGTCGACTGAGCACTTGGCAGTTCTTCGGGAAGATCTCCGATGGTGCACTCCACCACAAAATCCTCCAATGCTTGGCCCTTGATCACCGTTCGTGCCTTGTAGACTATATCGAACTCACTGAGCTCGATGCTCCAATTGAGCATTCTGCCCGATCCTTCCAGCCTTTTCAGGTTCTTCTCGAGCGGCAGATTGGTGTGGACAGCAATGGGTGAGCTTGGAAGTACGGTCGGAGCTTCCTCGCTGTCGTGACAAGACAGTAGGCGACCTTCTCTATGGGGCTATAATGGATCTCTGCGTCCCGGAGCACCCGACTCGCATAGCAGACCGGTCGTTGTATGCCCTTCTCTTCCTTGATCAGGATCGAGCTGACGGCCTCTTTACTGGTGGCCAGGTACAGTCCTAGCTGTTCTCCCTCTTCGGGCTTCCCGAGCAGCGGCGGGCTTTGTAGATATGCTCGCAGCCCAGCGAATGCTAGGGTGCAGGCGTCATCCCACTGGATCACCCTTCTATCAACTTTCTTCTCGGCGAGGGCCTTCCGCATGACTCTGAAGAACTGGAGCGACCTCTCCGCGGACTTCGACAGGAACCTCCCCTGGGGCGGCGACCCTGTCTTTAAGCCGCTGCAAGTCTCGAATGGTTCGCGGTTGCATCATGTTGATAAGGGCTGACACCTTTTCTGAGTTCGTTTCAATTTCTCACTTCGTTATCATGAAGCCAAGGAACTTTCCCGATTGCACGTCGAAGATGCACTTCACCGGGTTCAGCCTTAGATCATACCAGTGCACCTTCTGGAAGGTTTCTTTCAGGTTGACTGGGTGGTCCGGAGCCTTCTTGCTCTTAACCAGCTTGTCATCGATGTAGACTTTCAGATTTCGCCCGACCGGTGAGCCGAAGATCTTGTATACCATCCGCTGGTAGGTCACATCGGCGTTCTTCAATCCGAACGGCATCTTCGTGTAGCAGAAGGTGTCGTCGTCGGTGACAAAGGACGTCTTCTCCTCATCCTCCCTCGCCATTGGGATCTGTTTGTAGACCGAGAATGCTTCCATAAAACTCAGCAACTCATAACCGGACGCCTGGTCGACCAGATGGTCGATCCTCGGTAGCAGGAAGCTATCCTTCGGGCACACCTTATTGAGATCCATGCAGTTGACACACATGCGCCATTTCCTGCTGGCCTTCTTTACCAAGACGACGTTGGCTAGCCACTCCAGATAGCTCACTGGCCTGATGAACTTGGCCTGGAGAAGGCGTTCTACCTCTTCACCGGCTGCCCTCCTCTTCTCTCCTCCCGCGCTCCTCTTCTTTTGCCGGACAGGTCGGGATTTCGGGTCCACATTCAGCTTGTGGGTGATCACCACGGGATCCACTCTGGGCATGTCCAAGGGCAACCATGCGAATACGTCTACGTTCTCTCTGAGGAGGCTGATTAGGTCCGCCCTCAGAGAGGTCGGAAGCTGTGTGCCGATGGAGACAGTCCTGCCTTTCTCCGTGGCCACGGGTACTTCTTCGACTTCCTCCACAGGGGTTGGTCGCTGGTCGCAATAATCCTCCCGTTCGTCGAGGAGGTCGACCGATAAGGCTTGCTACGGAGCCTTGTGCTTGGTTGATCCCACGTAGTAGCTCCGGGACAGCTTTTGGCTCCCCCGCACCTGGCCTACCCCTCGCGGAGTTTGAAACCTAACCATCTGGTGCAGCATGCTGGGAAGTGCTTCGACGGTGGTCATGTATGGCCGTCCAATGATCCTGTTGTATGCCGATGCAATGTTGACAACAACGAACTGTGTCATGCACGTCACGACTCTCAGCTCCTCCCCCAGCGACACCGGCAGTGTGATTACCCTGACAGTGGGAACCGAGTGGCCGGTGAAGCAGACAATGGGTCCTATGCAAGGCCTTAAGTCCACCGGCTTCAGCCCCATCTTCTCAACGGTTGATATGAACAGAATATCACAGGAGCTTCCGGTGTCGATCAGGAGGCGGCTAATGATTGTCGTCCCGATCTGGGCTTCGATGACGATGGCGTCATCATGCAGTAGCTCGAACCCCTCCAGATCATCATCCGTGAAATTAATGGGAGGTCGAGCCACCCTCCTCCATTTCGACCCCTCGCCAAGGCCTGCCGCCATCACCTGCCGAGCGTATGCCTTCTTACCCGCAGATGACGCGCCCCCTGAGGACGGTCAACCGCATATCACATCTATGCACATGACTGCTCTCAGTGGGCGAGGCTATTCCTGTTCGTTGCTTGGGGGTGGGTCCGGCCTCCGTGCTCCTTATGGAGCTCTCTCTTCTCAGATCGGCCTCCTGCCCTCGACGAAGCCCCCAAGGTGTCCCGCTTGGATCAACCGCTCGATCTCCCTCTTCAACGTGAAGTATGTGTCGGCATCATGACCGTGATCCCAGTGGTACCGACAATACTTCTAGAGATCTTTATTCGCCGGATCCGACCTCAACTCTCGAGGTGGGTCCGGAAGCAGCCCGGCTCTTGTCGCCACAGCCAACACCTCGATCATCGGGGTGTTAAACTATGTGTATTGGGCCGGCAGGGGTCCCTCCAGCATCTGGATCACCCGCACGGGTTCTTTAGCGACCGCGAACTCCCGCACTGGTCCGGGATGATTGCAGATGATGTCCTTCTGGGTCAAGCCTAGGTTGAACAAGTTAGTCACGACCCCTATGCCTCTCCTCCTGCCTCGGCCTGGGGTTGGGCCAAAGTTCGATGCGGGGTGCTCCCGCCCTGGTGGCCTCATTCTTTGTTCCAAGGGCCTCCTCGCTTAGTGTGTATCTCTCCGTCTGGACGATGAGTGCCTCAAAGTCGGCAGGCGGGTCTCGTAGGAGGGACTTGTGAAGGCTTCGACTAGTCAGTCCTGCCTTGAAGGCCATCATGACCAGCTCGTCGCCGCAGGCAATCACGCTTAGCTTCTCATCTGGGAAGCGACGTAGGTATTTTCCGATCGTCTCCCCTTCCCTTTGGACGATCGTGAACATGTAGTCAGTGGGTTTCTTCCTGGTGCGCCCTGCCCTGAACTGATGGCAGAATTTGTGAGATAGTTCGCCAAAGCTCTCAATGGACCAGGTGGGCAGTCCGTGGTACCACTCCAGGGCTAAATCCCACAGACTCTGCTGGAATCCTCGGCAAAAGAGTGTGTCGTCCACGTCCAGCATCTTAATCGCCCCTCGGTATTGCTGCATGTGGTGAGGGGGTCGCCTCTCCCATTGTAGACCGCCAGCTGGGGGCCTTGAACCTCGAGGGTCCCGGGGCCGAAGTTATCCATCGTGCCAATGGCGTGGCCTCCTCGGGGTAAGTGGGACGCCCGGGGGTGCGCTCCCTCCATCTCTCCAGGGTTTGACTCCGATTTCGGCATTGCTGGTGACGGTTGCGTCGCTCCGGCGAGTGAGGCTGCCGTCGTGGGGGGATCGTCCCATGCGGTGGGGTTCTGGCGGACGGTGGGCTACGCGCGATCCTGCGCCGTTCGCCCGAGGTCGATGCCTCCTGGATCTCCTGGTACTCCCTGTTCCCCCGTCAGAGCCTCTCGCGCTCTGCGACGAGGAAGCGAAGCTGTGACAGATGGCTTACTCGTCGAAGCGATATGGGGTTCGCTCCCGTCGCCTCTCCAGGGTGCGGCTTCGGTCTCGGCCTCATTGGCGACGGTCTCCCTGCTTCAGCGAGGAGGGGGGCCGTCACAGAGGGCTCCTCCCTCGAGGTGGGGACCCGGCAGACGGCGGGCTACACGCGTTCCTGTGCAGTTGGCCCGAGGTCGACAACTCCGGGATCTCCCGGTTCTCTCTGTTCTCTCGCCAAAGCCTTTGGCGCTCCGTGATGATGAAATGGAGCTGGTGACGAGCGGCTTCCTCGTCGAGGCTGGCTTGCTGGGCAACCTCCACCGCTTCATCTTGGCGTCTTTGATCCACAGCCGCTTCTTCCTGGCGCCTGCGCTGTCGCGCAGCCTCCACCTCTTCGCCCAAGAGCCTTTGCTTGGCCGATATCTCCTCGGCGAGCCCTCTCTGCCCCACTTCTTCTTCGAACTGAGGATAAAGATTTCGTCTCACGTTCGGGGGCTCCGAACCTAGGAAGCGTGCTCTTACGCTGACTGAGATCTGATGATGCTTCGACTGTGTCCGAAGGCAAAACTTCTGTGGAATCAAATTAATCGACTTCGACCAATCCAACTTTAGCAATATAATCGGGAGAATCTGGCTATGGATCCATAGAAGCCCTATCACTTCGAGTTAGTGCAAGGCGGGGTGGGTTTAGACGCCGTTACACCGGGGGTATCTGCTTCCTTTTTAGTGGGATCATATCTGGGATAAGCTAAGTAACTAGAACTCGGGATTGGGATGGACTCTAAATAGAGCGGAAGGGGATGACTCAGTAGCTGGACTTGAGACGCCACTAACAAAACGAGAATGAGAAGGGACACAGTCAAAGCAAGAATCCACTTACACACACAACAAAAGGAGAAAGTAGGCCACTTAGAAAAGCTACCACCTGGATGCCTACACTTAACCGTAGGGTTCCGTACTTGATGAACTTAAGGTTCTGAAAGAAAGAGAATCCAGCAAAAGAAAAGACTGCTGCGCTTGCTACTGATGGTGAAGTCTTTGTCTTGTGTGAAGACGTTGGTCTCTAACTAGAAAAGTAAATGCTTGAGCTTACGAAGCTTCTGGTCCGGTGGGTCCATAAAACTCACTAGGATAAGCAGTATTATTGAACCAGACGAAACAACAAGCGATGAAACCAAAGACAGATAAAGCAGCTAAACTATAAGATAAGTAAGCATCTCCAGACCATACAAATGCACGGCGAGCCCATGCAAAAGGTTTGGTTAAGATATGCCAAATTAACAAAGAGTGGATCGACCATTTTTGATAAGCGAAAAAGGTCAGTCTCCTTCCTTTGAAAGTTTGATGTATGCAAAAAAATAAAGAGGTTTCGTCAACCTGAAGCCGCTAAAGCACTCCGAACGGCCTTTGATCGCCTTCGCGCTAGATGGACTATTCTAGCTGAGAGCTCTGGTTGAGCAGATGTAGGATACCTATCTAGAAGTTTTCGCAACTCAATCATGTATGATGGTCAAAGATTTGATCTTTTCTAAGATCGATTACTGGATGGAAGAATGATGAAAAACCAGCGCATTCAAAGGGGCTTAGGAACCTACTAGGTCTGGACCGACTTCTTATCGGCATTAATCTTAACATTTTTCTCGTGATTCAGGCAACCCAAGCTTCATCTTTCCAGACACCAAACTAATTCCCTAGGACTGCTATAACTCGCATGATATAAACCACGAAAAATATGAAGGTGAACCACAATGAGAAACATACTTGCCCCATTAGCATGCATATAACTGAGCAACCGGTCCCCTTCAACATCTCTCATACTGTGTTCTACGCTGTTGAAAGCTAGATCTACATGAGGTGTGAGATGCATAGCTAAAAAACGCCAGTCCGGGGGCGCTTCAGCCCTGGTCGTCGCGAAGCCTTCCATCATCTTAATGAAGTCCTCGAAGCTTTGATGTACAGCACGGGCCGAGGCTTGGACAGCCTCGACCTCCGCCTCGGGGGGTGGATTAGTCATGGGAGTACTTGGGTGAGAATGTGATTCTTGGTCCATTGGGTCTTTACCATGGTCGGGGTTCCGGTTGATGGGTATGGAGTTAGACATGGGTGTGACCCTTCGTTCCCACAGGCGGCGCCAATTGTTGCGGCGTAGAACTCGCGTACAATGAATTTGTATTAAGGGGAACCAAGGGCACGGTGGTTAGGATTTGGTTGTGATTAGGGTAGGCTGTTTAACAAGTAATGAGTGTAGTGATGAAGCTGGGTGCACTACGAGTGTCGACCACGGGATCGATTCTGCGATGACTCCACCCACCTACTGCACTGCCGGAGTTGGGAGCTGAGCACAACATGTGGGGGACGAGCTCGCTTGCACAAGGCACAGCTTGTCAGAAAGGCCGGGTTGGGGTCCAACCCTTAGCCTCTCCGATGCCTAAGTTAGTATTATGGCTTAAAAGCGGGGGCTAGGCACGCAGGTCGGACTAAGAGTGAGTCGACCTTACATGACGAGCTATCGTGGTAGAACAAAGATATGGACGACCTTTGCCTCGTGTGTGGGTAATGTGATTCAGAGTTAATTTGCCAACCCCCCTCCCCGATGGAGGCAAAGTGGTATTTATACCTGATGGAGGCGGTTAGGTGAGGCTGACCTGACGTGCTGACTCGACATGCTGAGCTGGCTCATCTGTCAGCGGAAGCTTCAGACGAGGATGTAGGATTTGGCATGTCAGCCATGCTTTTGTCAGACGGCGCAATGGCTAGGTGTGCTTTTGTCAGGGTGTCAGAGCCGAAAGCACCAAGAGTCAGGGGACGCAGCGGCCAGGGGGCACTTTGTCAGATTGTCAAGCAGCGGAAGTGTCAGTGGCGTCCTTGTACTAGGTTGTTTGTCGTGTCCAACGTGCCAAAGTCTCGTCGGAGTGCGTTTGAGGAGCGAGGCCACAGATGTGTCGCTAGGTCGCTCCTGATTGATGACGAGCGATCCAGTCGTACGCCTTGCGAGCTACGCCCGGCGAGCTCGGAGGGGAACGGGTGCGCAACCGGCAAGGATCATGGTGAAGTGCGTCCTTCCCACTAGTCAAGGCGGAATGCGCCCTTCCCACTAGTTAAGGCGGAGTGCACCCTTCCACTAGTCGTGTTGGACTTTAGGGTCGACGGGCGCCTGGCGGGCCTGGGGGAACAAGTGAGCGGCCTACGAGGTTGGGGCGAAGAGCGCCCTGCCGCTGGTCTAGGTGGCCTTCGTGAAGGAGAGGCGAGCTGGCCGGGCATCCGGTGGGCTTGGATGGAAGGTCAGACTATCACGATCTTTAGGTCATAACACAAGGAAACTAAGATACAAAGACACTTAAGATATACGAAACTAAGATACAGTGAATAAATGAGGATATCGATTGTGCATCTCGTCTTCTCATTCCCAGGTGGATTCACTGGATGAGTCATGTCGCCACATCACTCTAACGAGGTCTACAACTCTATTCCTGAGAGTCTTCTGACGTCGATCCAGAATCTGTACTGGTTGTTGCTCATAGGTAAGATCTGGTCGCACTGTGGTCTCTGAATGATCAACCACATGCATAGGATCACTAATATAACGACGCAGCTGGGAGACATGAAACACGTCATGCACTCCCTCCAGTGAAGGTGGTAACGCCAAGCGATATGCCACTTCTCCAAATCGCTCCAGTACATCGAAGGTCCCAATGAATCTCGGACTGAGCTTTCCTCTTCTTCCAAATCGTATCAGTCCTCGGTTCGGAGATATCTTCAGAAATACATGATCTCCAAGTTGAAACTCCAAATGACGACGCTTGGCGTCGGCCCAGTGTTTGTATCGGTCTTGTGCAATGCGAAGTCTGTCTCTGATGGTACGCAGCACGATAACAACTTCTACAATCAACTCAGAACCCAAAAGTTCTCGATCTCCGATGTCATTCCAGCTCAATGGAGAATGACATTTTCTTCCATCAAGTGCTCCAAATGGGGCCATTCCGATACTTGCTTGGTAGCTATTGTTGTATGCAAACTCTACTAAGTGCAAGTGGTCTTCCCACAAGCCTTTGAAGTCAAGCATGCAAGCTCTTAGCATATCCTCGAGTATCTGGATGGTGCGCTCTGATTGTCCATCTGTCTGTGGGTGATACGCAGTGCTGAAACTCAGAATGGTACCAAGATTCGACTGCAGACTCTTCCAAAAGTAAGAATTGAATCTTGTGTCTCGATAAGAGACAATACTCACTTGGACTCCATGTAATCTCACGATTTCTTGCATGGTTATCGTTCATATCACAACATATACTAGGAAGGAGTTATAAAGTATAGAAATAGTCATTACCTCCATATACTTCTTCGCTAGTAATTCAGTTGGTTGTCCTACTCGGAATGGTATGAAATGTGCCGACTTTGTTAATCGATCAACGATCACCCAGATGGCATCATTCTGCTTCGTACTTCGAGGTAGTCTAGTGACATAGTCCATGGTGATGTGTTTCCATTTCCAATCAAGAATAGGCAGTGGTTGAAGTAATCCTATGATGCGATGGTGTTCAGCCTTCACTTGTTGACATACAAGGCATTTGGCGACACTTCAGGCAATGCTTCTATTCCTTCCATGCCACCAAAAATTCAGACAAAGATCGTTTTACATTTTGGTGCCACCAGGATGAATGGAGTATAAGGAGATATGTGCTTCATTCATCAGCTCTTCTCTGATATCTCCTGAGGGCACACAGATTCTGCTGCCGTACCTCAAAGATCCATCTTTATGGATAAGAAAATCCGTTGGAAGACTCGATTCCACTTTTGCCTTGATCTCCTGCAGCTTTGCATCTCCAGCTTGAGCGGCTTTGATTCGGTCGATGATGGTCGACTGAATTTGTAGGTTCATCAATGAGGTCGTAATCTCATGTAGGATGACTTCAATGTCCATTCTTCGCATAGTGTGTTGTAGTCGCTTCTGAGCTGTAATAATCATGTAGCCGGAAGTCGACTCAATGCGCCAGGTACAACATTAACCTTCCCAGGGTGATATTGAAAGTTGATGTCATAGTTAGACATGAGTTCTAACTATCTGCATTGCCTTATGTTCAGCTCCTTTTGTGTGAAGATGTACTTCAAACTTTTGTGGTCGGTGAAGATCTTCACTTCTCGCCTAATAGAAAATGTCTCCAAATCTTCAGAGAAAAAATAACTGGCGCTAGTTCCAGATCATGAGTCAGATAATTCTTCTCATGTATCTTCAATTGTCGGGAAGCATATGCCACAACATGACAATATTGATGTAGTACGCATCCAAGATCCTTGCTGGATGCGTCACAGTATACTTCAAATCCTCCAGTGCTGTCTGGTATGGTCAGAATCGGTGCAGTCGTCAGCTTCGTCTTCAATCCTCTGAAAGCTTGCTCATAAGCTTTAGACCAAATGAACTTGACGTCCTTCCTCGTCAGGCGAGTTATGGGTTCAGCAATCTCAGAGAAGTCCTGGATGAATCGACGGTAGTAGGTAGCCAATCTAAGAAAACTTCAGATGTCCGAAACTGATCGAGGGGTTGTCCAATTTCTAACAGATGCAACCTTTTCAGGATCGACAGAAATACCATCTCTAGATACCACACGCCCAAGAAATGGTCAAGCCAAAATTCACATTTGCTGAAATTTGCATATAGTCGATGACGGCGTAGAGTCTTCAATACGATCCACAGGTGTTCAACATGATCCTCCTCGCTTTTTGAATAGACCAGAATGTCATCAATAAAGATCACTATGAATTTATCTAAGAACTCATAAAGGATAATGTTCATGAGGTTCATGAATACTACTGGTGCATTGATTATGCCAAAAGGCATAACCGCGAATTCATAGTGTCCATACTTCATTCGAAAAACCGTCTTGGATATGTCGTCCTTCTTGACCTTCACTTGGTGATATACACTTCAGATATCTAGCTTGGAGAAGACTCGAGATCCACCAAGTTGGTCGAAGATGTCGTCGATGCATGGCAGTGGATATTTGTTCTTCCCGGTGATCTTATTCAGCTCTCAATAATCCATATATATTCTTCTTGATCCATCCTTCTTTTTGACCAATAGGACCGGTGCACCCAAGGAAGATACACTAGGATGTATCCTTCCTTTCTGCAATAAGTCGTCCAGTTGAGTACGAAGTTCCTCCAATTCCGCTGGTGCCATACGATAAGGAGCTTTGGAGATAGGTTGAGTGCCAGGCATAAGATCAATGGTGAATTCGAGTGCTTGATCAGGCGGCAATCCCGAAATTTCTTTAGGGAATACGTTGTCGAATTCTCGAACTACTCTGGGCTTCTCAGGTTCAGTTAGCATAGATTCCATCCTCATCTCCATAGGCTTGGCCCGAAATTGAATATGCCCAAGAGAACGGCTTCCACTCGTAAATTCGAACACTGGATGATCGGGACTTCAAACACTGCCTTCTTTCTGCGACAATCGATGGTAGTGTAAAAAGTCTCTAACCAATCCATTCCGAAGACTGCATCAATGCTTGGCATGTCGATTACCATGAAGTCAGTGAAGAGCTCGCGACCACATATCACCAGATGACATGATCGACATCCACCAGAAGTGTTCACTACGCCATTCCTGGTATTGATGTTCCATCGATTGGAAAGGGGGTCAATATGAATGGAATGTGTTGTAGCGAATTTTTGTGATAAGAAGCAATGTGATGCTCCAGAATCAAAAAGGGATAAGGCTGGTGTAGATGCTACTAAGACGATACCTAGAGTATGATAAATGTATATTTAGCAGTGTATAGTAAAGCGATGAACATCTAGTTAAAGTAAGGGAGAAAGGTCTTAGATGTTACCTGTGATAACTGGCTCAGTAGCCTCAGCTTCCTCAGATGTCATGGTGAATGCTTGGCGCTTTGGATGGGCCTGTTGGAATGCCCTTTGCTATGGAGGTAAGGGTGGTCCATGCGATGTCGAAGCTCCCATAGTCAGAGTCACTGGTTAGTTGATGCGATGTGGGCAGTCTTTGACAAAATGTTCAGATGATCCACATGCCAAGCATTGGTTTAGTAGCATACGACGGTCCTTCTTGACATGCCCCGGTCGGTTGCAATGGAAGCACATCGCCGTGGTTTGATTGTTGTTCGGAGGAGCAGCTGGTCGGTTGTTGGCTGGAGCAGTAGGATGGTTGTTGTTCAGAGAGGCAGACCTCTTGAAATTAGTAGTTTGCATCGGTCGAAGGTTGTTCCTCGGTGGTTCCATCGGACCCTTTTTGTGGGCTGCTTTACGTTATTTGTCCACAGCCTCATGGTTACGGGCAGCTTTCAGTATCTTCTTATAGCTGGTCAAATCGACAGAGGTCATTGAAGCTTGGATATTGAAGTTTAGAACTTGGTGAAACTGGAAGGCATGATCTTCCGGATGCTCGACCATGTGAGGGGCGAATCGACTGAGCATGGAGAACTCAGCATCATATTCGTCAACAGTCATTGATTCTTGCTTCAAGTTGACGAAACGTTGTTGAAGTTCCCTTTTAGCCGTCTTAGGGAAATACTTCGCGTCAAATCGTTCGCGAAATGTGGCCCATGCAATAGGCTGCATTATACGATTCTCTTCGGTGTCCCACCAGTTTCGGGCATTGTCGGTTAGTTGGAGCCTGGCTACCTCTACCCATCCTGCATAGGGATGCGGGCTGCGCTCAAGTTGTCTTCAGTGCTTCATGCCCATTCTTCAGCTTCAAGTGGATCTTCCTTCCCAGAAAACGTATTTGGATGCATTTCACGGAATTGTTTAACACCAGTATCACCTCAGAGAGTGGGTTAAGGTTCACGTTCGAGTATGTGATGTTGGATTTCCAACATCTCTCTAATGATTCCTATGATGTCATTCTCAGTGATACCGTTGGCATTTCTGGTGTTGGGTCGACCTGACATGCTGCAAAAAACCACAAGGCAAGTTAAGTAAAAAATTCGTTCTAGTTGTACACTTAGATATTAACGTCGTCTAAACTGATCTTAAAATATTCGCAATTCTTGCATGTGCTAATACTAAAACCTGTCACGTCCCGCTTCCCATTCTACCGAGAGCGAGGATGCGAGCGAGTCCGCGGTGTGCTTAAAACAAGGATGAGTGCTTTTTTCCTTCTTCTTCCTCCTTGGTTTAAACACACTAAGCGTCTGTGTGGAAATTTCAGGTCCTTGCATGCAAATTTAAGAAACAACTTAAATAACATTAATACATATCCAACCTACAGAATTTAAGATACATTTTTGGGCCTAGCATGGCCAATACAAACAAACATACAAATTACATTATTAAAATAAGAATGCTGATGCGAAGGTACAAATGCTCTAATTCTCTGAGGGCTGGTACTCCACGTACTCGTCAAGAGTTTGCTCGACCTCTACTGGAATGTCCTCCACAAAGTCACTCTCAATATCTGTTGGACATATCATAAAATAGCAATTGAAATATCCATCATCAAGGTTTACTCGACAAGTAATTTCCGCAAAAAAGAAAGATTAAGTATTTTAATTAATCCAAGCTGAACTCAAGATATAACCATAATCATAACTTTATAGTCAAGCATGGGGTGAGTACTTAAAGTCAAGCAATACGTTTAATTTAAAAGAGCTATATCAGTTAAACATTCACAGCAATTTGCAACCTGCAGCAATTTAATCATTTTGGTAGAAATTTGCAATGCTATTAGCAACCGGCATTTGACAACAAATCTGTAATGTTGTTAGCAACCTGTAGAAGAAGATATTAAAGCAATATTTAATGACCAATTTATTCTAGTGCTAAGTCCATGTCCAAGAGTACGAGATATGACTAACCTGCGCCCCGTGATGGGAGTTAATCCGTGATGCTACTCACCGACCCATAGGGCGACGGTCAAGCACTAACCTCCATAAGTGGTGAAGGTATTTGTCGGGTGCATCCAGTCACTCCATAACACTTGTGAATATCGACTACCCCAATCCCACGGGTCAAGTCAAGTGCTGGGGCAAAGTACGTGTACTGTCTATTTAAAATTCAATCAGATGAATTCCATCAGTTGTTCAGTCTGTTTGCATCGTATCAGATGCATATGATGTCTCATCAGTCCATTCAATAATCTCAACTAATTTTCCAGTTTTGGTGATTCAGTTAAATAATTATATATAGCGTTGAAACGTGCAACCATTCAAAGAAACGAGCATAGAAACAGTTTTAACTAAGCAAATAAGGATAAATAAGTTTAAAATATTTTTCTAAGGCTAGTAGATATTTTTTGAGATTTTAAAATAATTGACGGGGATTTTTCTTAATTTACACGACCCAAAAACTAATTTAGAAACGAGAAAACGATATTTCAATATATTTCAAAGATTTCTCTAGGGCAAATCATACGTCGGAATTCTTCCAACAAGGGGTCCAAATGACCGTCTCATCTAGTACTATGACATATATTTTTCTCGTACGTAAGTGAAGGTGAAAATCTCCAGTTACAAATTTGAAAGCGAAAATAAGCTTATTAAGTTTTATCTTTAAAAATTCACTGCGAGAAATATACTTGCCTTTTGGCGATGAAACTAGCGCCAATGAGTCTGTTTCGTCGAAACGGATTTTCTGGCTCTTCCCTTATAATTTTATGAAGCCTACACAATATTTTATAAATATATTACGATCTATCCTTAATATATATATATATATATATATATATATTAATATATGTATATATAAGCGTGTTTTCACATAATATACCGTATTTACCACGTATCTTTCTCTCTTTCATTTACGCAGCAGCAAGGTGGGTTTCTGCTGCTCGTCGGCGGCGGAGCAGCGGCTGAGGGGGCGGAGGGCGGCGCGGAGGGCGGCGGCAGAAGTGGGCGGAGCTGGCGGTGATCTCTGGCGGTGCTCACGGTGGCGGGTGGTTATGGGGTTCGTCGTTGTGAAGAATAAAAGGATAGGGAAGCAACACGGGGTGCTGGGGAGGCAGTCGCCGACGACTGCGGGGTGCAGCGAGCGGCGTCGACGTCGGGGAATTGGTGGGACAGTCTTAGGCGGCGGCAGTGGCGGGGAGGCACGTGTGGTAGTTCTCACGGGAGGGAGCCAGGTCAGTGGGGCTACAGCTCGGGGTTGTTCTCGGTGTCAGGGGTTCTTGGGTTGTCAGGTTCCGCCGGGGATGGTGGCAGCGGCAGCAGTGGTGGGATGCGGCTGCAGCAGCAGCAGCTGTGGCTAAGGGCTCGGCTGTTTCATGGAGGGGCGGAGGGGAGCTGTCGGGTTCACGACGTCGTCGTGGTGAGCGAGGGGCATCGGCGAGGTGTACGGAGACGGCGGCTGTCGTCGCCGGGAAGCGGCGGCGGCCGTCGCCGGGAAGCGACGACTGCTCTTTGTGGCGGGTTCGGTCTGGCCACCGTGTTTTTTGGTAGGAAGAGGGAGGAGGGAGCTGGCGGGGGTTCGGCTGTGAGTGGCTCATGCGGAGCGTCGGGGAGGTGGAGCAGGCAGAGGAGGGGACGGGATGAAGCCTCACGGCGGAGGTCGGAGCCAGGGGGAGGCTCCGTCGAGATGGGTGGGAGAGGGAGTGGGTTTACTGTCGTAGGTGGGTTCGGCTGAGGGCTTGTTATTGAGAAGGGAGAGGGAGCTGTGAGTGTTATATATGTTGAAATCAAAGTATTTATTAAAAATACTTAATAGTAATAGTCAATTTTGTGGTTGAGATCCGAATATTTCAGATCTCACCTACTTTGACGGTGAGTTTAAATAGGTGTGGTTAGGGTAAAGGTAAAAGTCAAACGTAATTAGCGATTTGTAATTAGTAAAACTGATATAGTAATATTATTTTAATATTGAAAATATCGTTTTTTCATACGACTACGAAAAATTCCTAAATAATTAATACGGGTTCGTGTTGACGCAATGATTACGAATACGAAGTCCATTTCAGAGTTTGAGCTACGGAGATACGAGTTTTGGCCAAAACGTTTCGGTTGTGGGTTTGCAGGTTTTAGGTCGATTCGACTCTAGAAAAAATACGAAAATAATACTAGGCGTACTAAATGACCATAGAATCATACTGTAGAAGTTTGAAATTGTTTTGATAATGTTTATATAGAAAATTAATTGATACACCTATATCATTAACAATTGAATAGAAAATATTATATAAATTATTTAAAGGTATTTGATGATACTCGAACTAACCAACATATACCATAACTATTTTGATGATTCAAAATATTTTTATAAAGGATTTTGAAACCATTTTTGAAATAAAATTTCTGACAAAATATTTTAAAATACTTTTAAAATGTAAAAATACGTGAAATACGTAAATACTTGTATCATGGATACGGGCCGTCACATGGTTAATGCTATAGAACTGTTTATTACTCTAGCCACGGTTTTACATATCCATGCCGTACCCTTCATTTACCCTTTAATAATGTTTCTTGCACATATTTTCATACTGCTATCTTTTATATCTATGTCGTACTATTGCTACTGCACTGCTTTTGCAATCTTTTAGTGCACCGTGTTGGGGGGGGGGGGGGGTGTATTTTCTTGTCGGGAAATACTTGTCGAGCGATTCTCGCTAACGGGCATTTCCTTGTATATTGTCTAGTACATTACTGTCACGTGACGATTATCCAGATGAGCCTTACCAAGAAACCCATTCAATGATCCATGACTTTGCTGAGCTCCCACCTACTGAAGAGTAGTGCTGATGCAGAGTTAGTGTTGTTGTTAGTAGCCCTATATTATTATTTGCTGCAAAATCATGTATCGTTTTGCACTGGCCATGCTAGGCCTTATGTTGTGTACTTATTCTCAGACATTGTGATTTGTAATGATATCTATCTACGTTGTTCTTAAGTAAGCATTAAAGGAACTGCAAGTTAAAGCTAGCGACGCTTAGCGTGTTTTGTTAGTTCTTGGGTTCAAGACTAACGTTGTTTTGATGATAATCAATACATTATGTTAATGTGCTAATCAATCTTATGTTTTAGTCGCAGTTTATCTTAATGATTATATGTTGATGAGACAAAGCATAATGCTTGGATGATATTACAAGGAATATCTTAAAGACCTCCAAGAGTGATGGAGTGCTCAAGCTTGGATGAAGTCATGAAGATCATCTAATGAAGCCAAAGCTTGGAGCATGATGATGTATGGACATCTAGAGGTGCATTGACAAAGCTTGGAGCTTGATGAAGGGAAGCTCATCAAGTAGTGCCAAAGCTTGGAGATGATGTGGAGCATTAAGGTATTGTGAGCTTGAAGACTTAGACTCCAGGAGATGCAATTTGTAATCCATGTAATTTCATTTACTTGCATTTCTCTTTTTGAGTCTAGGATTATTGTAATGCCTTGATAGATGGTCATACTCTCATGCATTTGCATTTCACCATCTTAGTGAACATTAGGATTATCATAGAATCCAACCCAATAGGTTCATCTAGCCCAAAGACTCAATTGGAGTATCTGGCTCTCATACAGTCGACTGCTGAAGGTTCAACAGTCGACTGGGTGATTTCTAGTCGCCTGTCGAGCCTTCTACAGTCGACTGTGATGCATAACTCAAATCAACTTTTCTATTGACTCATCTTGAGCTTTTCACATCAGTCGACTGATGTTCAATTTACAGTCGCCTGTTTTCTTACAGTCGCCTGTGAATTGGTCGATAGTCAACTGTGCGCTTCTTGCATTTTCTGGGCTTCATCCCAATTTGCAAGAGAGTCGCCTGTTGCTATTTTTACAGTCATCTGTATATTTACAGATTCCTGTGAAATGGTCTTCAGTCGTCTGAAAGGCGTAAGTACGAAATATGCATCTCTCTCTGTTTTTCTCCATCATATGCAACAGTCGACTGATGAAGGATAAACAATCGCCTGTCTATTTTACAGACGACTGTCATTTGTTCATCAGTCACCTGTATGCATACTGGGAGTTAGAGTGCATCTCTCTGTTTTTCTTCCATCCCTGCAGCAGTCACCTGATGAAGGATATACAGTCGACTGTCTGTTTTACAGTCGCATGTGTAGTCTTCTACAGTCGACTGTCCTGGCTCATATTATAGTCGTTAGGATTTTTCTAGCCATTGAACAGTCGACTATCATTTGTTCATCACTCGACTGTCTGTACCATAAACTGCCAAAATCTAGCCGTTGCAGATTTCTTCCCTTTGGGTTTTGGCTGGTTTTATGGGTTCCTTTGGGCTTACTATATATAGGAGTTGGCTTAGTTCATCTAGAACTCTTGGTTGATATTGAATATCTTTGAGATTCATTAGCCACTCCTAATCTCTCCCATTTCCCTTCCATGAGCATATTTCTCTTCATGCATTGAAGCTAGCTCATAGGGAAATTCTCCAAGGGATCTAATTCTCATTCCTTTCTTGGAGAACATCTTTCTTCTCTTCATTTCATACACTTAAGTGAGAAGTGTTAGGATTCATTCCTAGAAGAGAGAAAGATCATCAAGTGCAATCAAAGCCTCATCTCAAGCACTTGAGTTTTCACTTGCATGCCTTCTTCATCGCATTGGTAAGATCATATCAAGGCATAGGTAAGTGTTATTTCGTTTCACCTTTGTGATACCGCTAATTCTCTTTGTGGGAATTAGTCTTTATCTCTTTGTGGGATTATGATATTCTCTTTGTGGGAATAACTCTCTTTGTGGGAGTAACTCTCTTAGTAGGAGTTTGGTGTCCTAGTGTAGGGCTAACCCTAATTCTCTGAGTGTGAGTTAGTAATTCTCTATGTGGGAGTTTGACCACTGTGTAGGGTTGGTTGGGTCCTTGTGTAGAGCAAAATCCTCTTGGTGAGGTCTCTCTCTTTGTGGGAGTGTATCCCTTTGTGGGATTTGTATTCACTTCTCTTTGTGGGATTATAGTGAATATTGGTGTGGCTGGACGTACCCAAGTTTTGGGGAACCAGGGTAAAATCCTTGTGTTTGCGTTTGTTGTTGTTGAGCACTCTGTTTATTTCCGCTGCTTATTGTGCTGTAATTTTAGTAACTTTTAATTAAACACTTTGCTTGCAATTACACTATTCGCCCCCTCTAGTGTGTGTAGCCCCACAGGGTCCCTTACATGTTTAAACCAAGTATGAAGAAGAAAAATAGATTATTGCCTCATTGTTTTAAGCGCACTGCGTGCTAGTTCGTGTCTTTGCACCCAAGTATAATAGTAAGAGGGGGGGGGGGGGGGGTGGGGGAAGGGTTAGAGGAAGAGGGGGGTGCCGGAAGGGGTAGAGGAAGAGGGAGAGGGGGGCTCGGAGGTCGAAAGAGGGGGTGGCGGAAGGGGTAGAGGAAGAGGGAGAGGGGGGCTGGGAGGTCGGGGAAGGGGCAGTGTCGCCGTCGGTCGCCCTTCGAGCGGCCATTTTATTCTGCGCACACTCACAGGCATTTTCGGAAATTTGGATACGAGAGTATGCTTTGAGTAATTTCAACGACAAACTTGTAAATAACCAGTATGTGCACTGGAGTAATGCCAAACTTGTAAATAGGCGATATGTGCGCAGAGTAAAACTGTGGGTGCGGAAATCAATTCCCATGGTAAAACAAATGTAACATCGGATCTTCCCTAAGATGACGATGTTGCTATTTTAGGCCTCCAAAATAACTACAACTATTTATATTAAAAAAAAGTGAACGCAAAATATAGAGTGAACCGTTGCCTTGCTCTCTCTTTCTTCATCGATCGATCGAGCCATCGAATGGGGCGGCCACCGAGCAGCGGAGGGCCCGCCTTCCGATTCACGCAGAACGAGGTAATCTCCGGTCGAAACCCTAGCTTCCGACATCGGACTCATGTGCTCTTCCTTTTCCGAGAAGTAGAATTTTGATTATTTTTTCGTTGAGGTTTTTGGTTCGCAATGCGTTGTGAAATAACTGGCTATGAGTTAATGTTGGAAGTATGGATTTCGTTGATATGAATAGGGTTCTCCAATAATTTGGCTGATGCACGATTTGTACTTTTTTAAAAACACCTATTGCCAATTTCCTCTTGATTCATACATCTAACCATGAAGCAAGCACCTCTAGCAGCGTATTAAAGTTAATATCAGAGCAACTTATGTCCTGCGCTCAAATCATTGAGGTATAATGGCTAGATCTTTTGACACGCAATATGCACGTGTAATTATAATGAAGATGTCCATAAGTTTAACCTTTTAATTGCATCTAATTTTAAAAGTAATTGTTTGGGGACAAAAATTCAAAATATGCTAAAAATTAGAAATAATTTTAAAAACCACCCAAATTTAAATTTAATTATAAAAAATCGATCAACTTCTTGACACATAAGTTTTTGTGTGTAAACACATGCCGAGATAAACAACCGAGGTTGGTACCCCCAACCATATTTTGGGATTGCCCAATTACTACTGCAATAAAATGATCGGGGTTGGCAACTCCGATCATATGAAGGGTACATAATTTGACCTGGGTTGTCAATATAGATTGGTTTTCGGCACCAATTAGCTTGTAAGAGAAGTTGGTCGTTTTTTGTAATTAAATTTAAATTTGATCGGGTTTTAAAATTATTTTTATCTTAATTTGAAAATTTATCCATTATTTGGATTTTGGAGGCTTAATCCCTTTTTAGCCATTATAGTCTAATTAAATAAATTCTACTTTACAACTTTTTTTGATTGTAAGTGGTGAAAACAACCGTGATACCAAATTGAAACTAAATTAGTGCCAAATAAGGGGCCCACTAGGCTTTGCATTAAATATTAAATGTATATGCTTGGCACATGTCAATGCTAGAGGTCCCCCACCACATAAACAAAAAGGGTTTTCCTGGATATGGAAACCCCACTTTTCAAAATGGTTCATCGAAGCATTGTTTGCAATAATGCAACCAAACTTCCCCTAGAATTACATCAAACGTTGTTAGTGTACATTAATAAAGGAGTTGTATCACTCACATTAACACGTGGACAATCCACGTCTTGGATGTGTTGGATACACTGGTTGGCATGCCTTAAATTTTATGATATATTCCTCCTAAATTTATAAGAAAGACTGTTGAATAAGGTAAACCTTTTATAGGTCATGAACAATTATCAAACAATCGATATAGAAGTGGCAATGGTACCACTTTTGTCACGACGTCAAACCATATAGGTATTTGGGTTGGGTTCATGTCATGGCTAGATGTTCCTAGCACTTGACAATCGAAAGGTGAAATGACTCGAGGATAAGTCACATCCTATAAAGTTAAAATCAGCGCTACCTAATGATATGAAATAACACCTTCTTTATAGAGTAGTTCAACAAAGCATGATATGCGGTGATGCATCCAACCTATCCCTCCCTAGATTAACATCAAACTATGCCGTACAAATACTTTAATAAAGGTGTCATTGTATCGCAGTATATCCATTTTTAGGTATTAGGGTACTTGTGAATATGTGTTGGGTAAGCTTATTCGCTTATCTTAAACATTAGGGGTGTGCACGGGTACAGGGTACCCAGATACCCGATCGGAACCTACCCTAACGGGTAGGTTCTGGGTAGATAGTTATCGGTTCCGGGTAGGTTCCGGGTAGGAAAATTTGGAACCGACGGGTATCGGGTCCGGGTCCGGTTCCCGTCTATAGAAAACGGGTACCCAGAACCGGAACTGATATTATATATATATATAAATTTTTATATATTATAATATTAAGGATCAAAATATATAAGAGTGATCCACCCTGGCTGTGTCTAATTTGAACTTATAATATTAGTGAGTACAACTTGCATCTTGAAGTTTTGAACAACGTGTAAGTTCATTAAACAATGCATTTGAATCAAAGATCATATTGTTCTCTTATGCGTTAAAAAGAGCAGTAGAGGTAAACGTGAATCATTCTTCCAAATGTCTAGCTTTATCTAGTAGAAATGACTGGTCAGTATGCATTTATCACTGGAAAAAAGACTAGAGACAATATTTTACTTCCAGATTGATTTTTATTCATGCGTATTTGTGGTAATTGTTATGCACAGATCATTTGGAAATCATTGTTCGTAATGCCTCACAAATTAGATTTTTTTTACAGGGTACCCGGAACCTACCCAGAACCATAGGGTCCGGGTATAGAGTTCAAATGGGTAGGTTCCTGGTCCAAATTTTAGGAACCGGTCCTTCATCGGGTAGGGTCCGGGTAACATGAAAAAAACAGGGTACCTGGACCCGCACACCCCTATTAAACATCCTATGATGTATTATGCATACATCGATTGACATATGGGGATGTGTTTGAGAAAAAAACGAATGGATGAAGAAATTTTTTAAAATTCTAATCATGTGTAGTTAAATTTAGACAATTTATCCCATTTTATTAAAAATTTATAAATGAAGATTTGTCAATGTTCGGTAAGTATTGGATTATGTAATTTAAAAATATTTCTGTTACCATAATTTATTTTTTAAATATCATGCCTGCCAAATTATTTTTGTTATAAATATAGTATATTAACTCATATATAATTAATTACGCTATATATTTAGACAAATTCTGCAATGTATTTAAACAAATTCTGCATTGTATTATTTATTACAAATTCTGCATTGTATTATTTATTATTTATTACCTTCTGTCCGGGAAAAATCCATATCATGCACTTCTAGACATTGTTTGTGAATATGTGTTAATAGCATGTATGCGGTTCACTGACGCAGCTTGCTAATCCTTCCAAGCACTCAGACAGGTGTAGGGGGAGTGATCATGTCATCATGAGTATTACTAAAAAGGACACACTTATCCTTTTTGTAAAAAATATGCAATCACAACTTGCATTTTTAGGGCAAAGTGATAGTTTCACACACTCAACTTTGGTGTGAAGTGATAATTGATTTTACTTTACGTTTTAGCCACCCCACCCCACCCCTACGCATTCCCACCCACCCACTCAACCCAAGTGCACACACAACCTTCTCCTAAAAAAGCTGTTACCCCTACACCCTTAAATCAGTTACCAAACAAGGCCCTACGTCTATATCCATCATTGCATTTTACGCACTATAAACCCTTGCACTTCTGTCATTAGATTTATGTATCATGCATATACAAGTGGCTTAAATGATGTTTGTTTGAAAAAATAGACGATGTTGATATGGAAGATGAAAAAGAGGGTGTTTCACATAGAAATAAAAAAGCATGTGTAAATCTTGCTTAGGTAGTTCCTTATTTAACCATCATTGCATTGTACTTTTACAAACTGGCCTTTCTTTTGCATGGAATTAGAAAATCATTAGATTCATATGCTCTTATTTGGAACCCTTTTGCTGATAGATGGGGAAGTCACTTTTTGATAAATCTTGCTTAGGTAGTTCCTTATTTAACGACAAGGACGACATATGTTAAGTACATTTGCCTAACTTTTACAAACTGGCCTTTCTTTTGCATGGAATTAGAAAATCATTAGATTCATATTCTCTTATTTGGAACCCTTTGCTGATAGATGGGGAAGTCACTTTTTGATAGACAACATAGCATAAAATCTAAGGGCACGAATAGCCCCACCTAAAGCAGGTGGGTAAGGTGTCCAACACATTAACTTTCTTAAGCTGGTCTTGCTTTTCACAATGGATGCATCAAAATGGACTTTTTATTTGATAATTTGCCTAGCTTGTTGCGAAGGGAGATACCACGGCGGTTGGTTGGCTACTCTATTTTGTATTTGTTGTGTGTTGCCAAACTCACCCGAAGAGTAATAACTGAATTATGATTTAATGAGTTTCCTTTTAGAGTTTTATTAAACTGTTATTTTTAGAATTATTTTATGTTTGAAATATTTTTAATGAGTTTTTATATGGAAATCTCAATAATAATTCATCAATTCCTACTAAGTTAGGATTCATAATAGAAACCTAATTTTATGTGTTTCCTTTCTAATTTGATGATTGAACTCTTGATTTAGAATTCCATTGTGATATGAATCCTTTTTAATAAAATTTTAAATATGTGCATAAATTTGTTTTCAGCAGTAGTTATAATTCTATAATAATTATAACTTATTATTAGTCAATCCTACCTAACTAATTTGTGAATCTTAATTGAATTCTAATTTGGTATAATTCCTTTGTAATTTGATTGTAGTCTTGATTTAGAATTTCGTTACCATAGGAATCCTTCGGAATGGAATTTCAAATATAAACTAATAATATACTAATATCATTTTATGAGTAGTTTTAATTAAAAGTAATTTATCAATTTCAACAATTTTACGAGTCATAAATGAATTCTAATTTGATTTATTTAAACTTTGATTGGACTCTTGATTTATAATTCACTACAATAGGAATCATTTGTAATTGGACTAGTCATAACACGTGACCACATGTCAAGGGGCATTTCGAAAAATTTCAATCTATTCAAAATCTCCCACATTTCAAAAAAATTTGCAGCATCTTCGAAATCACCCAAAAAATGTGCATCACTTTCAAAATATCCACTCCAACAAAAAAGTTTAATCACATTCAAACTAAAATTTAGTTCTCACAGAGAATTTAGTTCCTCCAAAAATTTTAGTTTCCCCTAAAAGTTTGGTTCAGGCTAGATTTAGTTTCCTCCAAAATTCAAAATTTCAGTTCCCGTCAGATTTAGGTCCTATCAAAATTTTAAATTAAAATTTAGTTCTCTTAAAAATTTTAGTTACCCCAAAAATTAGTTCTCTTCAGATTTAGTTCTCCCCTAAAATTTAGTTCCCTCCTAGTTTAGTTTATCCAAAAGTTTTGGAATTTCTCCCCAAAATCTCCACACCAAATTTTAGGATTTTTCTTCTAAAATTTTCACAAACTCGCATCCTATCCTTGATTCCTCAAGATTCAATCTCAACCGTCCTTCTATCCATCCTTTTATCCTAGTTAGCAACCCCGTTCAAAAACATCCCTCAATTGTGTAATAGATTATATACAACAAATAGTATATTTACTTTTAGGAGTGGTTATAAATATTTTAGTTTTTCTCTTTTCTTTCCAATTCTTATTTTTTAAATAATTACCTTGTTCAATAAATAAGACGTGGGACAAAAAAAGGGGGACATGATTCTAAAATATTTGCATTAGAAAGTAGTTATAGATTTCTGATCTTACACGTTAATAATCAGTTTACTCAATCTATGTTTCTATGAGACATATTTTAAGCTACATTGTGAGACTTATTTTGAGCTACATTGGAAAAACCTAAGGATATCGGGTATTTAACTTGTAACACTGTGAGTACTCGTTTCAGTTTCAATTTCTGTAACGTATGTTGAGTTGACTAGGTGCAAGGGTGTAAATGGAGTGGACATCACACTGACCATTTTGCTTTGCTTAACAAGTGGATAGTCAGAAACTAATTATTACTACCTGCATTTTCTTAGACTAGGACGTGTAGCAGATTTGGATAATTCAGATGTCCGCTTTATAATCATATTTTTTTTTCTGTTGACACATCAAAATTATCACGGCCAAATATGAAAGCTCTATTACTAAGTTAAAAATAAGAAGCACTTGTTGATTATATATTATTTTTATTACATAAATATAGTTGTAACAAGATATGAAAACACTGGCACTTTAAGAACTTTTGTAATATGTAAATAATGCATATTATTTATGAGTGCAGCAGATAATAAATGGAGCAGATATCATATGAACTATATCGGGGCTTTGTAACATTTGATTATAAGTGGATGCTAAAAAGAAGTAAAGTAAACAAAGTCGGAATAATGATTATTACTATGTATTTGCTTAAACAGCTGTGGATATGGAGCCAATTTGAATATTTCAGATTTTTATTTACAGCTCAGCTTAGCGACAGTGGAGCAAAATTATCATATTTTGTTTTGTTGTGCATGGCTGAGGGTGTACCTTGGGCAGCACAAGATAATGAGGAATATAGGGAGGATCTGGTTCTTGGGCCTTATCTGGTTGGCCGGTTAGAGATGATCAGTGATCGAGTGCATGTCTCATCATATGGTTATTTTTCATCGTAGTACTATGGTTGCAAAATTACTTGTGCTCCAAGAATCACAAATTAGCCAGTTGTAGTCAGGATGGACCATATAATAATTGTTTTGCTGTAACTATGTTTTGTAGAAGCACGACTCTCATGCAGAACCAAACAACTTTTGCTGAGAGACATCATTGCACTTATCCAAATTTTTTGGTCTACAAGTGCCCACAAGATTTGGCAAGGACCATTAGTAAGTTTGATGCTCCTAAAAAATTGATCTTCCTACTGACACCACTGTTTTATCAGTAATTCTAACATCATTCAGGCTTCGGGCACACGATATTATTTTCATCGACAGCTGTAGATCCAACGATGTTTATTAGTTTTAATCACCAAATGTAAAATTTGAATGTGATAAAATTCACATTTGGCAGTTTTGAATCTACTCATGATGACCCTATTAGTAGCTAAAGATTTGAAAACCACCTGTATCTTATGCTTATTTAACAATACAACCTCCTACAAAAATCTCATATTTTGATATAGTCAATCCATATCATTGTTAAAGCTGTAACAAAAAAACTTCCTAACAATTTTCTCCACCAGAAATATGATAGGAACTAGGAAAATCTGAAATTTATTAATATAAAACTGAAAATAAAAGATGCTGTTGATAATAATTGTAGAGGTAACCGCTGTACCAACACGCCGATTGAAGAGGATGCCCGCACTCTCCTGAAGAACAAGGGACTTTCTCCCCTCTTTAACAATTCTTCTCAAAATATGCGTGTTAGGGCTGGCCGGCTATGTGGGTTTAAATAAGAATCCTAATTTGCAAAATTACACAAAACCCCATACAATAATAAAATATCACAAAAGCTCAAAGTTGACGAATACGCCCCTGAATTATATGGATGAGTCTGGCCCTCATCTCTTGCGCCGTCGAAAGTATGTGATGAGCCTATCACTACCCCCCAAAAGAGCCACATTGTCCTCAAGGTGAAAGTCAGGAAACTGTTGTGCTATGACTTCTGCTAGCTCCCACGCGCTCTCATGCTCTGGTTCCATCGCACTAACACCTCCCACTCCTCGGTACTCCCAGTGTGGACCACTTCAACTCCTCGAGCTCTAAGATCACCTTATTGTCCTCTGTCATCGTCTCAGGAAGTGTGTGGGTGTATGATCACCAATCGCCTGTCGGAGCTGGGACACATGAAAAACAGGGTGAATGATTGATCCTGGGGATAGCTTCAATCTATATGCCATCGGACCCACCTTGGCTTCGACCTCATATGGCTCAAAGTATAACGGAGATAGCTTCCCATTCCTCGTGTAGGCCAAGGACTTCTGCCTGTAGGGACGTAACTTAAGGTATACCATATCGCCCACGTCAAACTGCACGGCCCTGCGATGTGAGTCTGCTTGATCCTTCATGATATGCTGAGCCCTTGCCAGATGATGCTTCAGCTCCTCCAACACAGGTAACTACTGCTCTACCTCCGACACAGGTGTAGTATCCTGTCTATAATGTAACTGTGGCAGGTCCCGTCCATACAAGATCTTAACGGACGTAGTCTGCGCTGCTGTGTGGAATGAAGTATTGAACCAGTACTCTGCCCAGGTTCGCTACCGCGCCCACAGCCTCGGAGTCTCCAAAATAAAACAGCATAGGTAGGTCTCAATGCTCATATTGGCCACCTCCGTTTGACTGTACGTCTGTGGATGGTATGCCGTGCTCCGCTTCAGTACTGTGCTATGTAGACTAACGATCTTCTGCCAGAATCTACTCAAGAATACTTTGTCCCTATCAGAGACAATAGACTTCGGTGGCCCATGCAATCGAATGATCTCCCTCAGAAAAACCTCTGCCACTGACACTGTACTGTAAAGATGATGTAGTAGTATAAAATGTGCATACTTGCTGAGGCGGTTCACCACAACAAGTATAATGGTGAATCCTTCAGACTTGGGCAATCCATCAATAAAATCCACTGATAGCTCCTTCCAGACCCGCTATGGCAAGGATAGCGGCTGCTGCAAACCTCCTGGGGCCATCGCCATGTACGTGTTACGTTGACAAACGTCACACTTTGTCAACATCTTCGAGACATCCTTCGTCATCCCCTTCCCATCTCCCTTGCCAGCTGCCTATAGGTCTTGAGGACCCCTGAATGGCCCCCCATCGCACTGCTATGAAACTCCTGTAAAATCACGGGGGTGTGGATAGAAGTGCGCGATATCATTAGACGCCCCTGATATAAAAGCCTCCCATCCGGCAAAGAATAGCCTGGGCGATCCGCTGACCCCTATAGTAGTGCTGCTCGTATCTATGCTAAATCTTGATCCTCCTCCACTTCTCGAAGAAATGGCTCACAGTACTGCAGTATAGGAACTGACAAGGCCGCCAAACGTTTGTCCTCATCGTGCCTCGATAATGCATCTGCAACCTTGTTCTTTAGCCCATGGCGTTACCGTATGTCAAATTTGTAGCACTCCAGCTTCCTCATCCACTGCTGATGCTTCTCTGCCACCATGCACTGCTCCAATAAGTACTTGATGCTCATCTGGTCTGTGCGTATCATAAAACTCCGTCCCAACAGGTAAGGCCGCCACTTCTGAATCGCTAGAACAATCGCCATCGGCTCCCTCTCATAGACGGATTTCATCCTCGCTCTCACCGTCAGGACCTGGCTGAAGTATGCAATGGGGCTCTGGTCCTGCATCATTACTGCTCCCAGCCTATGTCCCAAAGCATCTGACTCTATAATGAATGGTCTGAAAAAGTCTGGTAGAGCTAGTACTGGTAACGTAGTCATGGAATTCTTCAAGGCCTTAAATGCGTGCGTCGCCTCGTCCCTCCAATGGAATCTGTCCTTCTTGAGCAACTCTGTGAGTGGCCAGACGATATTACCGTATGATTGCATGAACCTCATGTAGTATCATGTTAAATCTAAGAATCCCCTCAGTCTCTGTAGAGTAGTGGGACGCGGCCAGTCCAACATGGCTAATATCTTTGATCTGTCTGCTGTTACCCCCTCTGAAGATATCACATGTCCCAAATACTCCACCTGTGGCTGGCCAAATAAGCATTTCTTCCTGTTGGTATACAACTGGTGGTACTGGAGCTCCTGAAAAACTATCTGTAAGTGGTCCAAGTGCTCCTTTAGGGACTGGCTTAACAAGGATATCATCGAAGAAAACTAATATAAAGCGCCTGAGGCAAGGGTAGAATACTTTATTCATCAAGGCCTGGAAGGTAGCTGGGTTATTGGTCAAGCCAAAAGGCATGGCCAGGAACTCATAGTGGCCATCATAAGTTTTGAAGGCTGTCTTGGGCACGTCCTTCGTCCTCATACTGATCTGATGGTAGCCTGACTTCAGATTGATCTTCGCGAAGATAGTAGACCTGTGTAACTCATCAAGTAGCTCGTCGATGACTTGGATGCAGAACTTGTCTGGAACCGTCTCCTTATTCAGCGTCATGTAGTCCACGCAGAAACACCAACTCACATCTTTCTTCACCAGCAGCACATGACTTGAAAAGGACTAACGCTCGGCTGAATAACCCCTACACGCACCATCTTCGCAACCATCCTTTCTATCTCATCCTTTTGAGCCCGAGGGTAACAGTAAGGCTTCACGCTGATAGGAGACACACACTCCTGCAGTATTATCGCGTGCTTATGGTTCCTAAGAGGTTGAAGACCTTGAGGCTCCTGAAACACCTCCTCGAACTGCCACAATAACTGCTGCACCTCCTCTAGAATGGCCTGCCCACTCTCGGCCTCAACCCTTCCTCGCACACGACACCCTGCAGCTCCACCAAAAAACCACCCCCTCTGCCTGAATGATCCTAGCTATAGTCTTCAGCGAGACCATGGTCATGCATAGGCTGGGATCCCACTGCAATGTCACCGTCCTCCCGCCATCCTGGAACTCCATTCTGAGTATCTTCTAGTTCACCTTCATCTCACCCAGTGTCTGTAACCACCTCATGCCCAGAATCACGTTTGTGTTCCCCATATCTAAAGGCAGGAAGTCTTCCACCACCTGAATCCCATGTAGTGTCAGAATCAGCACGCGGTACACTTGACTGCTCTCCATCGGGCCCGTCCCCATCATGACTCCAAAGCTGCATGTGTTTATCAGCTGAAGACCCTTCTGCTCCACCACTCACTTGGAGATAAAATTGTGGGTAGCCCCACCGTCGATTAGTACGATCACCTCCTGGTCATCGATATGTCCACTCAACTTAATGTTATGGTTCGGGATGAACCATACCACAGAGTTTAGGAAAACCTCCGCCACATCTAGATGGTGATGCTCCACATCCTCAGCCTCTATGGTCTCATCCTCCACATCCTCTAGTAGCAGCACATGTAGCTTGCGCACTACGCATCTATGTCCCGGGGTGAACCTATCATCGCACATGAAGCATAGCCACTTCTGCCACTTCTCCCTCATCTCGGCGTCAGTCATCCTCCTAAACTGTTTTCTTGCTGGTGGTTCCCCGCTCTTCTCCCCCGTATTCTCATTGCTGGCCTGCTCTGCTTCTGTTTTTCACCTTCTGCTCTCATGTCGTCGTCTGAATACGGAAAACAGGTACACTCCAGCTGCACTTAGACTTCCTCTCCTTCATCAGGCGATCCTCCACAATCTGGTCATACTCCACGGCCTCCATTAGGTCCTAAGGCTTTTGTATGCGAACATCTGTGCAGATGGTAGCGCTCAGCCCCTTCATGAAGGTGCTCTCCAGCATCTCATCAAAAACTCCACGCATTCGCCCTGACAATGCCTCGAACCTTTCCCTGTAGTCCCTCACCGTGCCATCATGCCCGAGGAAAAGTAACCGCTCCCGCATGTTTCCTAGTGAATGTCACGGAATCTCCCCACCAACCCATCCTTAATCTCCTCCCATGAGCGAAACAATCGCCTCTCATCCCTCCACTGGTATCACGCGATGGCATTCCCATCTAAACACACCGTCATCACCTACAGCTTCTGCTCCTCAGTCATGCAGGACACCTAAAAAACCTCTCAGCCATGTAAATCCATGCCATCGGATCGGATTCTCTCCTTCCAATATAGGCATTTTTAGCTTCCGTATCCTGCTGTTCGCCCCAAAGGTCCCCTGATCTGCTCGTCCACCTGCGTGCCTTGGCTGATGGTAATACTGCCACCTCTCCCTGTGTCGCTTAAAACCCCTCCGTGGTCCTCCCTCGTAATCTCCATAGTCTCCCCAATCTTCGCCGCCTGCATAGAAGCCCCGCTCTCTCCTCTCCCAATCCTCTCCTCTGCCGTCATCTCTTGCATAATTCCCATAAGTCGGGGGCGTGCGTGTTCTCCTTTCTGCAGCATATCAGGAGCCATGGGATCCACGAAATTCATCACAGTCGTTGCTCGACCTCGTCGAATAATCCTGGGGGTCGTCACCACTGTAATGCTCCATCTGTGGCTCCCGATGTCTCCGCCAATCTCCAGAAGTTATGTCGAAGCCCTGCCCTGCGCCGAAAGTTATCGCAACCATGCTGAAATCTTTCGAATCTGTCGTGGTGCCTTTGTTTCTGGCTAGAAGTTGCTGCGGGAGGATTTGGGGGTGCGGCAGCCCCTGATTTGACATCTGCAGGGGCTGTCGCCCCATCTTGGGGGCTGGCGACCCCCTAGGAAAATTTCTGGGGGCTACCGGCCCCCAGAATTAATTTTGGGGGCTGGCGGGCCCCTAGTTTGCTGTTGCAGGTCGGTCGACCCTGCAGGAACTCTACAAGGGCCGGCCGACCCTGTCGGCTGTTTCCAGGGGCCGGCCGCCCCTCCTGGTGGTTCGGCCGGCCCTGTAGAGTCCTCCCCAGGGTTCGACCGGCCCTGGGGAGGTCTTCTAATGCCCGCGCGCCGTTTTTCCTTGCCTCCAGGGTTTATGGTTCATGGTTTGGCCCTCCTCCATCAAAAGATCATCTTCATCCTCCTTGAAGTAGTCGTCGGCATCGGAGAGCAACCCTTCTTCGTATTCATCCATCTTTTTTCACCTTCTCTAAAGTCGTCGCCTTTCGGTCCAAGTTAGGGTTTTTGGTCGCGCCTTCCTCCTTTGTCGCCATGAGTTGTTGAATGGGTTGCGTTAGGGACTCTCCTTGTTTCCCTTATGTTTCCACGATCTTCGCAAGGGTTTCTCCTTGCTTCCTTATGGCTTCCAGAGTTTCTCCTTGCTTCGCTAGGGTTTGCTTTACGCCTACGAATACGCCGTTGTATTTCTCATCCAAAGCTTCAATCTTGTCCGTAGATCTCGTTTTGCCGCCATGGATCGTAGAGGCTCTGATACCAAATTGATTGGAACGAGGAAAATCTGAAATTTATTAATATAAAACTGAAAATAAAAGATAATGTTGATTACAATTGTAGATGTAATCGCTTTTCCAAGACACCGATTGAAGAGGATGTCCGCACTCTCCCGAAGAACGAGGAACTCTCTTCTCTCTTTAACAATTCTCTTATCAAAATATGCATGATAGGGTTGGCCGGCTATGTAGGTTTAAATAAGAATCCTAATTTGCAAAATTACACATAACCCCCTACGATAATAAAATATCACAAAAAGGCCCAATAAAAAGGCCCAACAAAAAGGCCGAAAAGTTGACGAATACGCCCCTGAATTATATGGATGAGTTCCGTCCTCCTCTCTTGCGCCGTTGAAAGTACGTGATGAGCCCATTAAAATAGTTGCATTAAACATTTGTTTCTGTTTCTCGCTAAATATCATATTATGTACTCTATTGAAAAAGAATTTTTCCTTCTGGCATATAACAAAAAGCTATGTAGTGTACCTCTATCTTTATATATTTCATTTTCTTCATCAAATGAGCAATGATAATCAGTCATTTGAATGCATATGAAATTACTACACTTCCTTATATTGTTCTTTTGGTTTAATTTATCTTGTATGCAAGGAGGTGAAGTCCTGGTTATAAGAACCTCATTTGCCAAATGCAAGAAACATAAACCAGGACACACAATAATTTTTTATGGATTTGACTCATGAGGTTCTTATAAAAAAGTTAGTTTATACAAAATGCATTTTGATTTTAAGTGATTTACAATGGATAAAAGTGATCATTTTTATCTTCATTAGTTAATTAATGAAGACATGCCATTAGAAATTGAGGATTGTCATGCTGTGTATTTAATGAGGACAATGCTATTACAATGAATTGACTTAATTTTAAATCCATTTTGTTTGCAAAGAAAAATAATATGTTAGCATATGGCATCTCAATTGAATCCAAATTCAATTCAAGAGGGAGGGTGTCATGTCCCGCTACCCGGGACGCGAATGTTTTTCATATGTGATGCAGGTCCTGCTAGGTACCAGTGAAAACAATATAGGCTACGAGCAGAGATATACCAATATACTCATATGGAACTTTTCATGAAAATAAACATGAAATTGTAAATACTTACAATTTAATGTCAGGATTTTGCAGCTGTTATGAAATCCGTGTCCTTGCTAAAATTGTGAACAATAACACTAACTAGGAAACTGTAACTGAGAACAATAACAGACTATTTAATATTACATTGACATATAAGACAAACATGTAGCTCAGTTAACAATTTAAGGGTGACACTGTCATAGTTCTATCATTCTATGCCAAACCTAGGCCGTGAATCATATTGGAGAGTACATAAACAACCAAGGAGTCCACCTCAGTACCTAGGGACGCTCACTTGGGCCAGGCCCAAAGTAGACACGGCAGGGGTCACGAGTCAACGGCGTGGAACTCAGTAATTAAGTCCGGCGGTACAATAGGGGTCAGATCCTGATTCAATGATATGACCCAGGCCGGAACAACCAGATGCGATTTAATTCAATAGGAGTGTGGCTCCGGTCGTTCCCGCACTCTCACTAATATGATTTACCCCATCCCAGTGAGTCTGTAGTGCCAAGTGTAAGTCAAGTGTACAGCTCTCCGTGCCTCGATGCAAAAGAACATGTGTTGATCTATATTAATGTCATTTCATAACATGATTTCTAAAATAATACTTGAATTAAAATTAAGGCCACATTGGAATTAATATATATGACGGTGTGCTATGTCATTCCAGTCTTAATCATACTCACTTTCAATTCTATCAATTGTATTTCAATGGGACAATAACAATACATGTTTCAATTTCATCTTGGTTTCCATAGCACACTCTGCATATTAATTATTCCCTACGTCAGGGGCCACTGTGCCTCATTATACTATCCAGAATCATATAACATTTTAATAACATGGAACAATGAAACATTTAGCATGCTGCAAATGTGTAATAACTCTAACATTTATCATGAGGCATTCTACCAGACTGTCAAAATATTCTAACATGCTTTAGAAGTGCAGAGTTTAGATATCTAAGCATGATTATGACAATTAATAAACATGATATTCTATTATGCTACATAGACTGAAACTTGAATATAAATAGGAGAACGAGCAAACTTGCAAGTAAAGGCAACGATCAATGTCATACTTTTAGAATTATGTGGGATGGTCAAATGGGGGACGGACAATATGGTGATCTCAGTTAAGGTTTAATCATCGATTGTTTCGGGGCTTAACCATTTGTTAATGGTTTTATATAATCTTACGTGCAGTGTTTTATGATCATACGGGCAGTAACCTTAGATCCTTCAGGCAATGGCCTGGTTCATGATCCAACAGGCAGAAAACTCCATACTTTCCAACGGCCTTTGAGGCCAAACCCCTCGTATTCAATCATTGGGTAATTTCTAAGGCAACATACATCATTTACCAAGCATCAAATGTAATACACATTACTATCCAACTCTGAAAAACCCCAACAGATGTGATAAGGGAAAAATCCCTAAGGTCAGTCACAATTTCTAGTCATAGTGACCGTTTTCCGTCATGGTTCAGTCATACGATGGCTCTGCATACTGCAGAGGAAGGGGGAAGGCCGGACAGCCCAGGTGAAGGGAGAAAACACCAAAACAGCTCGCATGCAAGGGAGAAACAGGTTCTACACATCTCAGTCAAGGGGGAAGGTCTAACAGAAACTATTTCGAGGATCAATAGGGCTGCGGCGAAGTTCGTCGCCTCGTCCGGTGCTCAGAATCATCATTACAGAAACTAGGGGAACAAAATCCACAATTTAAAAAACCCAAATTTAGAGAATTAGAGTGATTTTACCTCAAATCGTGGACTGATGAAGAAATCGGAAAGAAAACCAACTCCAGGGCACATGCCGAACCCAAATCCAGAGGAAAAACCCAAACTTTCTTGAAAAACATCACCTTTTACAGAAAAACGAAGCCCTAGGGCTCAAATCGAGCTTAAATAGAGGTGGAAGAAGACCTGAGAAGCTAAAAGAGGTGCCACGAACACATCCAGCCTCAAATCGAGGAGAATTCGTGTCGAAATCCCCGGATTTTAGGGCTTGGTGGAGGAGCAATGCCACACCACACATCAACGAGGCGGTGAGAGGAAAGGGGGGCCGCGTGGGTTCCTTCGAGATGAAGGAATGAGGGAGAGAGGGGTCGGCGAGAGTGAGAAGAGAGAGATCGTGAGGCGGTGGGAATTTTTTTCTTACCGCCGCTGCGGTCTTTTCGCGAGAGAGGGAGTCGGTGAGAGAGAGATGGAAAGAGAGAGAGAGAGTAAGGGGGCACGTGGGTGGGGATTAAATGAAGGGGGTGGGGTTTTTTTTACACGTGGGGTGGGGAGAATTAAGTGAGGGGGATATATTTTCGTGGGGGAAAAGGACAAAAGCCCAACGGGCCTTTACAGAGGGGAAGAGTTGGCAATACAATATAAAGATAAAGTTAATTATAATCTAAATTACTTGTAACATAATAATTAAATTATTATGTGTATTTTTATAAACAATAAAATCATTTATTATATCAGAACTTCATTTGGAATATAATAAAGTTATTTTAACTATGATTTTTCTAATCCATGTAAAATTTTGAATTTTTATCCCTCTTGAGCTCAAATTGTATGTCCCGTAAGGTAGTTCCCCATGATATGTAGGACACTTCTCCCAACAAAAAATTGACACGTCTAGTCTAACAGTTTGACGTGACAAACGTGTTTATACGTGTCAGAAACTGCTAAAAACCTTTATCACAGTAACAATATGCTATGTGAAGTTGTTATGCCCCGTTTGATGAAATAAAATAGTTAATGCATCATTTACTATTAGGTGCTTTCTTTTACAACCGAATGCATACACTATTATAGTTGTTAAATACATGTTTGTTAATAAAACATGCATATATAAATGTGTCCTCATGTCATGATTTCGAAGACCCCATGTGGCATCAACAACCTTCCCCCCCCAAAAAAAAAGGAAGAAACACCCACCCACATAAAAAAAACAATCGAAAGCAAATAAGAAATAAATGCAAAAATTCCTTTTCAATTTGCATATACTGAGCTTTTTCAATGAAACCTTTGCAAAATTCTATATTATGCGCCTTGTTCTAGCGAGCTCTTGTTTCTGTCCATGGGTGTGATTTTCGCTTGCACATATGAATTCGACACTGCCAGTAAAGGATTAATGTCACTTGCAAGGCTGGTAGTCAATTTATAGTGGGGATTTCTTGAATTTCTTGTCTTTCATAGCTGACTCTATTTTAATAGTACCTGATGATGGATGATTTAGCTGATGATGCTGATGATGATGGTGTCTGCTGTTCTTCTGAGAATGCGTCGACAATTTTCTCATGTTACACAGCGTGGTAGAAAATAAAGATGGAATATAGAACTGTGAAATGTGAATATTATCTCTTGATTAACAACTTCCAGTAACTTCAGTTATAATATTTTGGGGTGTCTATAGCCGGGAAAACAGAAATTTTATTGATTAGAGATGTTCCTGTAAATGTGAGAAGGAACAATAGACTATTCTGGTTTTCTCTAGCATGCAGCCTATAAGATAATAAATACTTCATAATTACGTCTGTTTCAACCATTGAACTTTTTGAGCTATAACAATGTATAGTAGAATCTATAACCCCTAACATGTTTGGATCTTATGCATTCGACTTGAATTTTGGAAACATCATTATCAACTAGCATGTTGTTCATCTTTCAGCACTCCCAAAGAGTTAAAGTTTGTGTATAACAATGGTGCATATCAATGTTTATGTAGTAAGATAGTTACTTCATATATTTGGTACAAAATGCAACTGCCTTCCCATTATATTTTGGTGCTCAAATATGGAGACTAGGCTTGTGATATGAGCTTGTAATTGTTCTCTTAAAGGTAGTGGAGATGGAATCATGCTTACAAGAAGTAAACAATGCAATACCTTCTCGAGAAACTATCTGTGCTTTTGCCGAAAAATTCAGGTATGGAATATGCACTCAATGTTTACTATGGGATTATTGGCACTAATGTCTGGGGAAATTCTTTGTGATAAAAAAGGAATTAACACTAGCATCATTTCTCCTTTTAGTGCATCACCTGACCGAGTTGGAAAGTCTGTTGTTCAGCCAAAACAGGTTAATCGCTGTCTGATTAACTGTGTCCGGGCCCCCCCTTTTTGGAACCTCTTGTTTATGTTGACTATCTTTACAGGTCTGGAACTGGTTTCAGAACAGAAGGTATGCCCAAAGGGCTAAAGTGGGCAAGGCACCTGTAAAACTAAGTGTCTCACCTATGCCCCGGGAAGATGCAGCTCCATTCAGAAATGTGACTCCTCCTATGGCTGCTACGTCAGGTATTTTAGAAAAATGATAATAATCTAATCCTATTACTGCAATCCGCTAGGTCTACTTGCTTGTTTGCATTGTTCTTACTCGGTGAAGGTGTTGTTGATGTTTATTGCACCAAGTACTTGATATTTCTGGCATGTTCAGAATGACTAGTGTATCTGCTGCCTTGCAACAGGCATGCACCAAACTCAGTGGCCTACGCAAAGTTGATGATAATTTGTCACACAATGTAATTGTGTTATTTGATATTCTTGATTTCTTTTGTGGTTGAACATGCGACACTGGAAATTGACCTGTTTGAGAATTAACTTTCTTTTGAGTTACATCAAACTAATATTCTGATGTTTACAGGTGGTAACTTCCTTATTGAAGCAGCCTTTTAAAATTAAGTTTCCATTTTATTGATTTAGCTTTCCTTTTTCTTTGTTTTCTAACCATTCATGATTGTTATACAGACATAACAGACCGAAGTATCATTAGTACTTGCTTGTGGGGAATCTATATTGAGTTACATGCTTACATATCTATGTAGACAGTCACTTTTGGGAGAACTTACTGAGGCTAGAAGTGAATAGGGGCAGCAGATAATTTAGGAATAGCAATTGTTCCTGGATAATGTTTAACATTTTTATATGATTTCTGATACAATTTTAAAATCTAATCCCAATGAAAAGTTTAGGACAATTTTAAAACAATAAAATTTTACAATCACATGCATCTAAAGTTTTTGGTACTAATTGTAGCATTAACAGTTAGCTGTTAAGTAAGTTCTTAATTCTGCAAAATGATTTGTTCAGTTTTTCAAAGAGTTGTATTTAGCATGGAACAAGGTTTCGGACGAAACCTAACCGTTTCCGATTTTTCGGATCGGTTTTAGAGAGGACCGATCCGAAATGCAAGGAAAAACTCGGTATCGGAAAAAATGATTAAAAACCTATTTTTTATAACTAAAACCCCTAAATTTCCAGTAGAAATTGGAAAAAATAATCAATATATAGACCGGTTTCACGATGAAATTAAAAGAATAAAATGAAATTTAAGTAGATCCGACCTCATCGTCGTCGTCTTCTTCAATCGACGATGCTTCTCGTCGTCGTCGTGGTCTTTATCTCGATTTTTTGCTTAAAACTTTTTAATAATCGATTTTTTCTACCAAGCACCTTCAGATTTGACCTCATCGTCAATTTTTGCTTAAAGCCGAACAAAGGGAGCTGTTAATTCGAAGGGGAGCTTGTCGACGCCTAAATTATTACTATTTAATTTTAGGTTTCATTTAATATTTAATTCTACATCAGGCTAAACATATTGCATTTATTTACAAGTTTGTCATTATCTTTTAAACCATTTAAGAGAAGAGAATGGCAAACTTGTAAATAAATGTAACTTATTATCAAATTTTGTAATTTGACTGGAGCACTAATCTGCCATTCACCTTACACATTTGCTAATCATGTTGCATTTATTTAAAGTTTGCCATTATCTTTTAGCAACAGAATGCTAAATTTGTAAAAAGTGTAATATGTTAGCAAAATGGGTAACATGAGTAGCAAAATCTGCAAAACTCTTCTAAGTAAATAACAGAGTATACATAATTTATTTTAGTTAGTATTTTTAATAGAATATACCTAATGCTTCTAAATAAATTATAGAATATACCTAATACTTCTAATAAATGTTAGTATTATATATTGATATTTTAGTTAGTATTTGATATTAATATTTTTGATAAGTATAAAACTACTGAAAGTGTCGGTAAGGACGAAACTGAACCCGAAATCATCGAAACTGATGAAATCGGACTGAAACCTAAAATTTCCAGAAGACCGAAAATGTGACCTCAAACCCTTGTATTTAGTTATCTTGATTTGGCATATGCTTTAGTTTCACAGAGTCAATCGAAATATACATTTTCGTTAAGTTCAGTTTATTGACCTTAAATGACAAACTCGTTGGTGGATTTTGATCGATATTGGCATAATGAGGATTGTGGCGGAGAGGATCCGAGAAAACCATCGGGATCAAAATTTAAATCTTTTGGGCAACCTACCAATTTAGGGGATACATGTTGGCATTTTTAATGGCTGCTTTTTGTCAAGGTCACTTTTGAAGGTTTGAAATCTGTTAGGAACTAACAAAAGATGCAATTTTTATAGAGAACTAATAATGAAGAACTAGATATTTGAACACAAAAGAGGTGTGTTCTCCTCCCAAGAGGCCGAAGATGATGTCCGCACTCGTCTACCTATGAAATCACACAAAATAACAATAATCAAAAGCATAGGCAAACCAAGGCGTCTACCCCTATATATAATAGAAACTAGGGTTTGGGGGGCTAGCCACACGCGCGCGGCCACTAAGGGGCGGCATGGGCTGTAGAAGGGGCGGCTTGGGCTTGGGCCACCCCATTGAGCCTGCGGGTATATACCCGTAAGCGGGATGGGCCGCCAGGCCCATCAATACTCCCCAAAGAGCCACCTTGTCCTCAAGGTGGAAGTCTGGGAAGCGCGCCGCCATATCGTCCATGTCCTCCCACGTGCTATCGTGCTCTGGCAAGCCCCTCCACTGCAACAACACCTGCCGCCCTCCTGTGTCGCTCCGCCGAACCCCCTTCAGCATCTCGGGCTCCATCCTCACCTCCATATCAGCAGTAAGGGTCTCTGGTAATGAAGGGAAAGAGGTGTGGTTGCCAATGGCCTGGCGCAACTACGAAACGTGGAAGACTGGGTGAATGACGGATCCTGGAGGTAAGCTCAATCTGTAGGCCACCGGTCCTACTTTCGCCTCGACCTCGAAAGGCCCAAAATACCGCGGTGCCAGCTTTTCATTCCTCCTATGAGCCATTGACCTCTGCCTGTAGGGCCTTAGCTTCAGATACACCATGTCACTGACCTCAAATTGTATGTCACGACGGTGTAGGTCTGCCCGAGCCTTCATCACCTGCCGAGCCCTCGCCAAATGGAGCTTCAGTTCCTCCAGAATCCGGTCCCTCTCCGCCAAGTACTGCTCCACCTCTGACACGGGAGTCGTCTCATGCCCATAATGAAGTAAGTGCGGGGGATCTCTGCCATACAAATTCTGAAGGGTGTAGTCTGCGCCGCCGTGTGATATGAAGTGTTATACCAGTATTCGGCCCAAGCTAGCCAACGCGCCCACTCCTTAGGACTCTCTGAAATGAAGCATCACAGGTATGTCTCCATACTCCTATTCACCACCTCCGTCTGACCGTCAGTCCGGGGATAGTAGGCTGTGCTCCGCTTCAATGCCGTCCCCTGTAGCCTGAAAAGCTCCTGTCAAAATTTGCTTTGGAACACCTTGTCTCGATCCGAGACTATGGACTTTGGAGGTCTATGCAAACGAATGACCTCCCTCACAAACACCTTTGCAACGGTGACTGCGCTGTAAGGATGCCGAAGTGGAACAAAGTGCGCATATTTGCTGAGGCGGTCGACCACATCAAAAATGACAGTGTATCCTCCTGACTTCGACAACCCATCAATGAAATCCATGGAGAGGTCCTCCCATACTTGCTCTGGTAAGGATAGTTGCTGTAGTAGTCCTCCTGGGGACATAGCCTGGTACTTCTGACGCTGGCACACGTCACACTCTGCCACAAACCTCGCCACCTCCTTCTTCATCCCCTTCTAGTAGAACTCCCTCGCCAGTCGCTGATAGGTCTTCAGGACCCCAGAATGTCCTCCAATGGTACTGCCGTGAAACTCCTGGAGTATGGCCGGTATGTGTGTGGAAGTCCTTGGTATCGCCAGCCTCCCCCAGTACATCAATCGTCCCTCCTGTAGAGAATACCCCGGAAACTCAGTAGACCCTTGCAGGAGAGCCTCCCGTATACCTGCTAGCTCCGAATCCTGCTCCACCTCCTGCTGTAGCGGTCCCAAGTCCTGAAGAATGGATACTGCTAGTGCTGCTAGCTCCCCATCCTCCTCTCGCTGGGATAAGGCGTCGGCCGCCTTGTTTTCCTGCCCAGGGCGATACTCAATCTCGAATCTGTATTCCATCAGCTTCCACAGCCATTTCTGATGTTCCTCCACTACCATCCGCTGCTCCAACAGGTACTTCAAGCTCCGCTGATCCGTGCGTACTAGAAAGCTCCATCCCAATAAATATGGCCTCCACTTTTGTATGGATAAGACTATGTCCATCAGCTCTCTCTCGTAAACCGACCGCAGTCGGGCCCTCACGGTCAACACCCGGCTGTAGTAGGCTATGGGCCACTGCTCTTGCATCAGTACTGCTCCCAGCCCATGTCCTGATGCGTCTGTCTCTACTACAAAGGGTCTGAAAAAGTCGGGCAACGCCAATACTGGCACAGTGGTCATTGCCCTTTTCAGGGCCTCAAATGATGTCGTCGCCTCCTCACCCCAAAGAAACTGGTCCTTCAATAACTCCGTCAGCGGCCAGACAATCGTTCCATACCCCTCCACGAACCTGCGATAGTATCCTGTCAGCCCCAGGCAACCCCGTAGCCCTCTGAGCGTGGTGCGGCGCGGCCAGTCCAGAATGACCGCAATTTTTGCTCTATCTGCTACCACCCATCCTGCTGATACGACATGTCCCAAATACTCCACCTGTGGCTGCCCGAAAAGACACTTCTTTCTGTTCAAATATAGCTGGTGGTAATGCAGCTCCTGAAACACCACCTGCAGGTGGTCCAAATGCTCCTCCAGAGTACGACTGTACATCAAAATATCATCGAAGAAAACTAGCACGAATTGCCTGAGATAGGGTCGGAATACCTTATTCATCAGAGTCTGAAAGGTGGCAGGTGCGTTTGTCAACCCGAAGGGCATGACAAGAAACTCATAGTGACCCTCATGTATCCTGAACGCCGTCTTGGGCACATCCTCCCGTCGCATCCTGATCTGATGGTAGCCGTACTTAAGATCTAACTTGCTGAACCGGGCTGCCTCGTGTAGCTCGTCCAGGAGCTCGTCGATCACCGGTATGAGGAATTTATCTGGGACCGTCTCCTTGTTCAGTGCCCTGTAGTCCACGCAGAATCGCCAACTACCATCCTTCTTCTTTACTAACATCACTGGGCTGGAGAACGGACTCACACTCGGCTGGATCACCCCGCCTGCACCATCTCTGACACCATCCTCTCTATCTCATCCTTCTGATGCTGAGGGTATCGGTAGGGCCGCACGCTAATGGGGAACACGTCCTCTCGTAGTACTATGGCATGCTCGTGGTCCCTTGGTGAGGGAAGACCCCGAGGCTCCTGGAAGATCTCCTCAAACTGCTTTATCAGCTGCTGCACCTCTCCCGGGATGGGCTGCTTTGCACTGGCCTCTACGCCTCCCTCTCCTGTCAATGAGTAAAGCTCCACTAAATAGCCTCCTCCCTCAGTCTGGAGGGTCCTCACCATGGTCTTCAAGGAGACTAAAACTCTGCATAGGCTGGGGTCCCCCTGGAGTATCACTGCTCTCCCTGCCTCCTGAAACTCCATCCCAGCAGCTTCCAATTTATTGTCATCCCCCCAAACGTCTGTAGCCAGGTCATGTCCAAATGATGTCGGTGCTCCCCAGGTCAAGAGGTAAAAAATCTGAGATCACCTGTATCCACTGCATGGTCAGTATCAGCCCCCTGCAAACTCCCCGACTGCTCTCCTTCTTTTCCGTCCCCATCATCACACTGAAGTTGCCGCAATCTGTCAGCTGGAGTCCCTGATGTGCCACCACCCTCCTGGAAATGAAGTTGTGGGTCGTCCCACTGTCAATGAGCACGGTCACCTCCTGGTCGCCTATCTCTCCCCTCAGCTTCATGGTATGGTTCGGTGTGAACCCTACCACGGAGTTGAGGGACACCTCTGCCACGTCCAACTGCTGGTCCTCCAGCTCCTCCTCTGCATCAGCTGCCTCCTCCTCGACGTCAGCCTTGTCGTCATCGTCCTTCAACAGAATCACCTGGAGCTTGCGCCTCGTACACCGATGGCCAGGTGAGAATCGCTCATCGCATCTGAAACACAAGCCCTTCTGTCTCTTCTCTCTCATCTCAGCGTCTGTCATGCATCTGAACTGACCTCCATCCTGTGGTGCACTACCCCTCTCTCCCGTCTTCTCCCTGCTCGTCTGGCCTGCCCCCGCGGGGGTCCCTGCTCCTCCTGCTCCAGATGGGACGCCTCTCGGTATCTGGCCACTGTAGCCGCTCCTGACCCTCCTCTGTCTGCGCATCCTCTACCATCTGCGTCATCTCTATGACCTCCGAAAGCCCACTGGGCTTGTAGGGTCTCACTGCGGCTCGAAGGCTGGGCCACAGCCCCTTCAAGAAAGTGCCCTCCAGCGACTCGTCCGACACACCATGTACTCGCCCTGCAAGTGTCTCAAACCTCTCGATGTACTCCCGCACCGGCCCCTCCTGTCAGAGGGCATATAACTGCTCGTGCAGGTTCCCCAGACGGAGATCTCGGAACTTCTCCAGAATCAAGTCCTTCAGATCCTCCCAGTCGCGAATTTGCTGCCTCCTCTCCTTCCACTAGTACCAACCCAGAGCTCTCCCCTCCATGCAAATAACCGCGGCCTCGAACTTCTTCGCCTCTGTTATGCGGTGTGCTGCAAAGTACCTCTCTGCTGTGAATAACCAGGCATGCTGATCCTCCCCCGTGAAAAGCGGCATCTCCAGCTTCCGTACCCTAAATTCTCCGCCAAAGTGCCCCTGCTCGGGTATCCCCTCCACTCGGTGATGCGGTCGGAAGTGCTGTCTCCTCTCATCCTGGGTCTCGTACTGTCTAGGTGGCCCTCCTCCGCGGCCCCCATAGTCTCCTCGGTAATCGCCACTTCGGCCCTCGAAGTCATCCCAACCTGCATCATCGTCGAATTCCGCCTCGTAGCCAGCCCCGCCTTCATAATAATGGTCTCTCCCGCGTCCGTCTCCGTAAAACGGGTCCTCCACTGCTGACCGCCGTCCCGAAGGGTCGAAAAATCCACCCAAACGCTGTCCGCGAACGTCCTCCCCCGTTGGTCGCTGCCCGGGGGCTCGAAAAAAACCTCCCAGGGGCTGTCCGCGTGCGTCCACCCCCGGCGGATGCCAGGGGCTCCCAACCTCCGCGCCCCTCGGCCGGGGCCTGCCGGCCTCCGCCCAGGGCCGGCGAGCCCTGTCGGCCTCCTGGCAGGGCCAGCGAGCCCTGCCGGAGGTCCGGCAGGGTCGCCGGACCTGGGCGGGGGCCGGCAGGGCCCGGCCAGCCCTGCCGAGCCCCGCGGCAGGCGGGTGGGGCTCCCCCACCTCTGTCGCGTAGCGGCCGGCCCCCAACATTGTTTTGGGGGTCGGCCACCCCTCCTTGCTTGCGTGCGTCGTCCGAAAAGGGCGGTTAGGGCCGTCGCCTCCCCTTTGAAACTCCACCGCGTTCCGCCGCACCTCCTCGCGATAATCAACCTTATATGGCTCTTCATCTTCTTCATCGTCCAATTCCTCCACGAAATATGGTTGATTTGGGTAAAAATCTCCTCCTTTTCCTTCTCCTTCTTTAAAATTGTCGCCTTTGGTGTCAGATTATGGTTTTTTTCGTCTTGGGATTTAGCCGTCAAGAGGGAGAGGATCTTCGCAAATTGCTCGTCGTTCTTCGCTTGACATGCCTTCATGTACTCGACGGATTCCACCACCGATTCCACCGATTTCTTTACGCCTTCAAGTTCCCCCATGAACTTTTCCTCCAACGCCTCGAATTTATCCTTCGATCTCGTTGCGGCCGCCATGGATCGTTACGCTCTGATTCCAAATTGTTAGGAACTAACAAAAGATGCAATTTTTATATAGAACTAATAATGAAGAACTAGATATTTGAACACAACAGAGGTGTGTTCTCCTCCCAAGACGCCGAAGAGGACGTCCGCACTCGTCTACCTATGAAATCACACAAAATAACAATAATCAAAAGCATAGGCAAACCAAGGCGGCTACCTCCTATATATAATAGAAACTAGAGTTTTTTTGGGGGGCTAGCCCCGCGCACGCGGCCACTAAGGGGCGGCATGGGCTGTAGAAGGGGCGGCTTGGGCTTGGGCCGCCCCCTTGGGCCTGTGGGTATATACCCGCAGGCAGGATGGGCCGCCAGGCCCATCAAAATCGCAAATTGCTCGTCGTTCTTCGCTTGACATGCCTTCATGTACTCAACGGATTCCACCACCGATTCCACCGATTTCTTTACGCCTTCAAGTTTCCCCATGAACTTTTCCTCTAACGCCTCGAATTTATCCTTCGATCTCGTTGCGGCCGTCATGGATTGTCACGCTCTGATACCAAATTGTTAGGAACTAACAAAAGATGCAATTTTTAAAGAGAACTAATAATGAAGAACTAGATATTTGAATACAAAGGAGGTGTGTTTTCCTCTCAAGACGCCGAAGAGGACGTCCGCACTCGTCTACCTATGAAATCACACAAAATAACAATAATCAAAAGCCTAGGCAAACCAAGGCGGCTACCCCCTATATATAATAGAAACTAGAGTTTTTTTTTGGTGGGGGGGGGGGGGGGGGGGGGAGCCCCGCGCGCGCGGCCACTAAGGGGCGGCATGGGCTGTTGAAGGGGCGGCTTGGGCTTGGGCCGCCCTCTTGGGCCTGTGGGTATATACCCGCAGGCGGGATGGGCCGCCAGGCCCATCAAAATCCTCTTATAGATTTCTAGGCAAGGTCACTTTTGAAGTTTTGAAATCCTCTTATAGATTTCTAGGGCTCATGCAAATGTGAAGGAAATTTAAGTTCTCGTTTATCCTCTGATGCTTTCAAGGTATGCATGTTGGTGCATTGGAAAAATCTGATGTACTGAGCTAATGCATTTATGGATTCAAGACCTTTTACATGCAACTTAGAATTTAAGTTTTCTGAAGATAATTTCCATTTTTGTTCTTTGTGATGACCTTCTCTATTGAGAATGTATGGAGAAGAACCAAGAGGGTGGATGGTGCGTTTAGTTTCATAATGTTGGAAGACGCTCGGCTAAATTTAGGTTCCTTCAAAGTTATGATCCTTCAGAGTTATGATGAGGACAATTTGAGTCAATACCGATCCTTGTATCAACTATGAGTCAATTTCAATTTTGTTGGGTTCTTTCAGCAAATTCTGTAAATTTTAGGAACTCCTTGTGAAAAAGAGGAGTGGTAGTTGTTTCGATGATGAGGCCTGGGAACCATTCTAGAGTCTAGGTGATGCCACCCCAATTATCTTTAGAGGAAGCTTTATTAGCCATGAAATTCCTCAGTGTCAGTTCACTGTATTCTCTCACCTTTTTCGAGTTCATCACGTGCTCCCATAGTTTTTTTTCTTCTGTTGGATTTTAGTTAAATGACAAAAATCAGAAACCTTTACTTGGGACATGCCTGTTCTGAACACCTCCTTTTTTTCCACTTTCTTATTCCTTGTTTTCTCCTCCTAGTCTTCTCCCCCCTCTTTGTCCATCTATTTTGATTATTTTCTTGGAGTTATGCTTCTGGTGCTTAAACCTTAGTCCATCACCATTAAGCATGTAAAAAGCCCATGTGGAATCATCCCATGCCTGGATCTATAAGTCCATCAAATCCCCAGCAGTTGAAATTCAAAATTCTGCCTGAGTTTCTCCGTGAAATCCCTAAAACATAAACCTAACAGGTATTGAAATCTTCAGCCAGCAAATCATCTAAAACTCATATTTCCTTATTCCAATTGATTCTTTGATTTCTTTCTTCTTTTTTTTCTATCAAGATCTTCAATGTCAATATAGATGAGAAGCTAAATCATCACTAACGAAGAGTTGCAAACCTAATGCAATTTATATAGCAGGAGAGAGAAGATGCTGAAGCTAGGGCTGATCTGCCATCTATGTCAAGAATGGGTTGTGTGGCATAGAAATGGTAAAGTAATCTAACTACTCCCTTCTTTTGGCTAGATAAAAATGGGACTTCAAGGTCCATGTATGCACCCATTCATGTATCAGTGCAATCTTATCTGTAATTTCACTGTCATGTTGTCAGTCCATTTCAATTATTTTATTGTTTTATCATCTGCCTAAACACCCAGTCTGCATTGTAATACATGAATATTATTTTTAGGGCTCTTGTTAGCCATTTGTGGTTGCTACAATCATGTTCTATCTCTTCTGTGTTTTGTACTTTATGTTTGTTTTTAAAATAAAATTTAATGGTTATCTTGTTTAAATCCTTAACTTGGAGCCCTTGACCTGTTTATGAGCTTGCTTTGGAGATCAGATTATGATTTCTCATGGTTGACTACGTCTTAATCCGGCCACTTTATTTGTGCTTGCTGAATGTCATCTAATGATTTGACATTACTGGTCCTGCCCTGCCCTTTTTTGACAATAAAGTGGGCCTGCCAGGTTCATGTGCTTCTTAAATGAATATGGCATTATATCTTAATTTAATTGGATTTTGATTACTGTTTTATATTATATTCAATGTCCATGAAAGCTATGAGAATTGCAATTTGAGTGCAGGAAGAAACCCATCGGATAATGCACAGGTGGAATTTGAAGCAAAATCAGCTAGGGATGGTGCATGGTTAGTAATAAAGTTTCGTTTTGACTCCATTCTCAAATTTCTTGTCCGTAACACTTAGACCAAAGCAAATGCATGTTCTATGAACATGCTCCATATAATTGTATTCTGCGATTGCGCACACCCACACTCTCTCTTAAAAATGATGCATTACGTTTGGCTTTTTCTTCATGGGAATGCTTGTTAGTGGGCTATTATACCAGATGTCGATTTAAAAAAATATATGTCGTTATATTTGTTCAATTTCTGTCATTTATTAAACTTTTGAACTCAGGGCGTCTTTTCTGTGTGATATTCTAAGGGCTGGAAAGATGGATGATAACTATGGGATATGGAGTTATGACTTTATGTAAGGGATGCTAGCACGTGATTATTTGAAGAGGGTTAGTAACCTACTACTACGTGATTCTGTCCTTGCTGTTTTCCACTTTTTATCAGAAGTTAGTCTTGAGGATCTTGTCTCCAATTATACGTACACTCCATCCTCCATCCGTATGGATTTGCTGAGTTGTGGAGCTAGCTTATCATCCGGCGTTCTGAAATGCATCCCTTGGCAACTTGTTTATTTTTTTGGCAAAGTGCAGAAAGTAGAGAAATGATGATTCTCTGAAATTTTACTAGCTTGCTTACGTGATTCATGGATGAAGAAATTTATGTTATGGTGGAAATTTTCAGAGAAGGATATGCCAACCTCACGCTGATTGGTTATTTGACAGGGAGCGGAACGCGAAAGCTAGATATAGGGTTCTAAGTGGTGGGATTGGGGGAGAAACTATTGGAGCTAGGGTCTGAAGAATTGGAAAAGTAGGGACGTGTAACTTATAGAATAGCTTGAACGATAAAGGTTTAGACCTCACGTTCAGGTGACTCACACAGCTATCCACATTCGCCTCACAGGTAAAAATATTTTGTTAGGAGATTTCTGAGAGATCTAGGGTTCCTTACAAAATACTTTGGGTTCTTCTTATGACTCAATTCATTGTCTTCCTTTTGCAATCCATCCAAAAAGTTGTAATTACATGCTTACTTATAACTATGAGCACAACATGTGCTAAAATAGAAATAAATAAAAGAAAAGAAATAACAAAGAAGGCTCCAGAAGCCTTTTAAGTTGACATGTACAACATGATAAACTAAATAAGCCTAAAAGAGACTGAAATTGAAGCTTTCTTTTGCTGGATCCTTGGCAAAGCATGATATTTGGCTTTCAAGCTAGAATATCTTTTAATGCATGTTTGTCTTGCGTCAAATCTCTTGTTGTTGGAGAAAATTCGTCCTTGAATTTTGAAGAAGCACAAAATCAAAAAGCTTAAACGACAAACTTGGGATGAATATTTCAAAGTCAGTGAGGAATCATATAAAAATAAACATAAAACTTGCTGACTGAGGGTAGAGAAAGACAAAAGAACAAACTCTATATGCTCTGGCTCAAAATCAATAGGTTGCTTGATCTCAGACTTAGTCTTAAGCTCAGGCGCCATCTCAGATTTAGTCTCTGGCTCGATCTCGGACTTGGATTCAGGTTCAGGCTTGGACTCATGCTCGGGCTTTGGCCCGAGTTCTAAATTTGGCTTTAATTTTGATAACAATTTTGTTTCTTCCGGCTTTAGCTCTATTCATGCTTTATGAGCTGTCTCACACTATGGCATCAAGTTGGGTTCGGGCTTGAGCCACTCTGACATCACTTTGACTATGATTCTAGCTCTTGCTCTGCTTCTTGGATTATTTGTTCACACTCTGCTCTTGATGATTGGACCGGATATCGGAGTGAGGTGGCTACAGAGTTATCGATGACGAAGCTCAACTTCATTCGTGATCAACTTTGATTCGCTTAGAAGTTATCAATTCACCATTCTCATGTTTTTCCATCTAACTGATTTTTGATATACAAATATATCCTTTCTTCTGTCTGGTCAGAAATGAGAAAATGGATGGTCGAGATGAAACTCTCATTCTTCCTATGTATGCCGATTAGGATACTTGAAAAAGGGAATATATTTGATTACACCACTCCAATAAACCTTCAGAATGAAGGTAGTTGGCCCTGGCAATCAATAAAAAATAGATCTGGCTCAAATTTGATTTCAAATAGCTTGAAAATTTGACTCAAAATGGATTTAAAAATCTGCTTTAAATGGCTCAAAAATCACAAAAATAGGTCATGTCTGTTGTTCCGAGTTGGGTCTAGTTGGGTAGCTGATGGATCAGGTTTACATGAATAAGTGATTCATGTTGAATATACTAAAAACAGGTCAAGCTTAGATTGGATCCTCTGAACTGGAATGTGAGTTGGATACGGATACCCCAATTTGTGTCAAATTGGGGTTGGATCTAAACTCAATCAAAGGAAACCTAATCTGTATTGAGTTCGAATCTCACAGCGGCAGGAGATGACAAAGGCTCTGGTAAAATCTAGAAGCTCCTCTGGCGTTGATGGGGGATGGTGATGGTCTCTTTGGAAATTGTTGTTAATGTTGAGGATGATAGTAGCATCATGCGTTGAAGGTGATGATTGCAGTGGAGAACTAATGTGATTGTTATGGATTTGATGGAGGTGGTGTTGCTAGCGGTGTGGTTAAGAGATGTCGATGACGAAAGAGAGCATACATGGGTGGACCAGGGTATTGATATCGGAGAAAGGGATCATTCAATGCTGCTACATGCATTCATTAGTTCGGAGTAGGTAGAATGAAGGACATAATAAAAGGACCCGTCGAAAGTTGTTCAGTTTTACCGATAATCTGGTTGAAGCTAATGGCGACGATGAAGACGATGAAAGATGTTTAGATTTTTTTGGTGACTTTATTTTTTCTGGATTTAATCTATTTCTTCTCTTTCTTTCCTTTTTAAACTAAATTTCTGATGAAAGATGTTTAGATTATTTTGGTGACTTTATTTTTTCTGGATTTAATCTATTTCTTCTCTTTCTTTCCTTTTTAAACTAAATTTCTGAGGCTGTGCTTGGCGGCTAGATATGGGGTTTTGGGATTTTTAATGAATTTTTTATATTTTTACTATTTTTTCATTGGTTTAATTTTTAAAAATTCTTTCTTAAAAAATCTAATCTAAGGGAATGAATGCTGCAGCTAGATTTTGGGGGTTAAAAAACTTTTTCTAGATCTAATGAAGAGAAGATTTTTGGGATTTGAAATTTTTGCTGATACCAGTTTGACAGGAAACAAGAAGCAGAAGCTAGATCTAATGTTCTATGTGGGTGAGATTTAGAGAACTAATGGATATAGGGTTTGAAAAATTGAAAAAGTAGAGATTAGTAACTTAAAAGGATAATTTGAAGGATAAAGGTTCGGACCTAATGCAGATGTGCCTCACACACGCATTCGCAAGCGCTTCACATGTAGAGAGATTTTTAAGAGATCCCAAGTTTCTTACAAACCATGTAGAGTGTCTCTTACAACTAATTTATTCTCGTTCACTATCTATCTAAAAAGTTTTGATTACATGCTTATAGCTAAATACTACGAGCAAAATATGTGCTAAAATAATTATAAATAAATTAAAAATAGAAGGTTCTGGAATCCTATTAAGTTGATGTGCACCACATATGCCATTTATTAAATAAACTAAATAATCCTAAAAGAGATTGAAATTGAAGATTTCTTTTGTTGGATCTGTCATGGTCCATGTCTGGTGGATAATATACTTAAATACTAAACAGCTAAGGTTAGCGATAAGCTTTCAACAAATCAATTCTCAATAAATAATACATCAGAAATAACTAATGAGAAATATCATAATAAAAAAATTGAGTTCAAAGAAATCAAACTAGAGAAGCAATCAAATGCAAACACAAGCAAGTTATCCTGGTTCAGTCTCCCAGACCTAGTCTAGTCCATACGCTTCACGCTTAAGATTACCACTAACACCTTGCAAACCACAAGAGTTACAATCTTGCGATTTGGAAAAAAACCCTTGCAATTGCGAATCCCAATTTCAGCACCTTGAGATTGAAATCCTATCGAACCAAGAGCAACACGGCCTCAACACTTGAGAAGAAACTTTGTAGAAGAAATATTACAAGGTCTATATAGCCTTGCAGATGAAGCTCTTGTAAGTGAATGTGGCTATGCGAGAGGGTTTCTATTCTAGAGACTTGATCTTGGGAGAAGAAAAATTATGGCTCAAAGAAGATACGAGATGGAAGTTTGAGAACAAGTGCAAAATGTGATTATTCTATATTTTATTCTCGCTTTTCTTGCATCAATAACTAAAAATAAATCCCTATTTATAGAGGAGAAATTTTGTGAAAGAGAATGTCCAAAAGCCCTCCATAATGGCTAGAAAACGGTTAGGCTAGTTGATTAGTGCTCAATCATTAGTTGACTATTGTTTTGTCATTAGTCGATTAATGGAAACGTATTTGTCGACTAACCTAACATGGTAAAGTCTCACTCTTGTATTAGTCGATTATTGGTTCTACATTGGTCGACTAATAATGATAAAAATGAACATTTTAATTATGAACTTAGGAGTTTTGTCGAGGATTACTACCATATTAATTCTAAGTTTATTCCTAGAGTTTCGTGCGTGTGTTGTGCATCTTCACGGCTTTACAAAGTGTTTTAAGACAAGAAATAGAAATTACATCAATTAGTCTTCAATATTTTGATTGATGTAGTCTTTATTCATCTTCTTGTCATAAATATCTTTCAAGTCATCTTGCTTGGTAATGTTGCGTCTAATACTTAGCATCCACACGTGGTCTTTAGTCCTTTATCCTTTGCTAACAATATCCTAATAATTGCACAAACACATTAGTCCACACATTATGTTGATCATCTGTAAAATATATTTTGGGAGATTCCAATATCCAACATGATCCTCGTCAAGGCATTGTCTTCGGCTCTAAAGCAAGCGTCTCTCTTAATGCATGCTTGTCTCGTGCCATTATTTCGGTGTATAGTTATGCAGTACTTAGAATGGAAGAAGAATGGCCTATCTTTGGATCATATTCTATAGCTAATTGAACGTTTAACTATTGGAGAAAAAGAATATTGTATTGTCAAATCAAGTCCAACAAGGAAAGTCGTTCGAGTAATAGAACGGCTTACGTGGTCAGCTGATTACGAAAAAGTCCATGTATTGGACTGATCCAGGATTTATTCCTTGCATCTCGTTAGACCAGAATGCTTGTTCATGGATAAACGATGTGAATAAGGTATAACATTCTTCTACTAGGTCTAGGTTCCTCCCGTAAAAGGACAGACATAAACTTGAAATTCCTGCTTCAGAGACACCGTCATTTCAAATGTTGAATCTCCTGGTTAGAAGAGAGCGAAGCCAATGTGACCAATGATTTTTGATACTTTGGGCATGTACCGTCTATAGAAGAACAAATGATAAATATATTGAGATTTCAGACATGTCACACCACCATTGTGGAAAAAAACTATCATAGACGTTCCACTGCATGGTAGTTGTTACTTTGCATCCAGTGCAAAATAACTTGGTGCGTTTAACACAACTTGGTGCTAAAACAGGTTAATCAAAGGAGTATTTGATTACTGAGCTTGGTGCCTCTAGCAGAAGGAGAGTATCATGACGTCGTAAAGAAATTTGACGATGAACTGCAGTCTTCATCTAGCAACAACATTGCGAAGAACTCCTTTGCTGCATAATGGCATTCAGCCAGCATTTATTGGTGATGTATGATCATTTCTTACAAGATTAAAATTACATCTTCAATTAGATGATTTTGGGATGGTGGACGTGTGATGGGCCCATCATCACATATTGGCGGCGCAACAAGGGAGGACCGGGCCCATCCAATTAAATAAGGAGTGTTTTCGCAACTCTTGGACTTTTTATTGTATGTTAATTATTATGGGGGCATTTGAGTAATTTGCTATTTTCTGAAATTATATTAGAGGGGAGGGTGTTAGCCGGCCCTAATGATGCTTGATTATTGATTATTGTGAGAGTGCGGACGCCCTCTATACCTGCGTCTTGGGAGAATGGTTGCCCCTAATAATTGTAGCCAAAGTTATCTTTTTATTCCAATTTCATCAATAAATTCCAGATTCTATTCTAGATCTATCATTTTGGTATCAGAGCGAATAACGATCCATGGCGGTGTCGACAAGAGCCAAGGACAAATTTGAAGCTTTGGAGGAGAAATTCAATGGCGAGATTGACACCGTGAAGGAAACTCTAGCGGAAAACGGCGATGGAATTTCGAAGTTGACGGCTACCGTTGATCGGATCAACGAGAGGTTGACGACTAAGCAAGACAAGCAAGATGAGGCCATCACGTATATCATTTTTTACATATCGATCCTTACGGAAAAGGATGGGAAAGACGGTGCGAACCCTAGTCATTCAAAAAGGTGCCACCTTTAATGAAGGGGAAGGAAACGTTGGAAAATATTGATGAAGGCATGCTTTCCGACACCGACGATGAGGAAAAGCCGTGGAAGGACGAGGGGTTCGTCGAAGATCAACGGAAGGGCAAGGGAAGCCGGTCGAACCCCCAAGTCCAACCTTGGGGGCGGCCGACCATAAATATGGGCGGGGGCAGCTGCGCCGCCTAAACTGGGCACCGACAAGGTCGGCCGAACCATGCCGGCTATCGGCAGGGTCGGCCGACCCTGTTGAGCACCAAGGAGGGGCCGCCGGCCATTTGGCAGCCCCTGCAGGGCCCGCCGGGGCCCGGTAGACCACATCAACCCCCTGGCAGCTGCCATGGGGTATTCTGACTCCAACGAGGCCCGAACTGCAGTGTATCCTCTTCCAGGGATGCGACATGGCTACGAGGATCACTATCAGCCGCCCCGCAGCTATCCAGGACATGCGCATGGTGATGCGTATTATCATGGCGATGATGGAGGATGCGACAACTATGAAGATGCCGGGGAGGTGCCTATGGAGGTGGTGATGATTGGGTAGACTACGGATGACGATGAGGTCCACGAGTGGGCATGGAGATCGTTGGAGAGGGCCACAGGGAGGACATGAGACACATCATGAGAGGTGACAGCATTATCATCAGCCCAACCACGCAGATGGTTGGGCAGATCATGGATACTTTGGGGCGGATGTCAGAGTACTGAAGTTGAAGATGCCCATATTCGAGGGGGAGGATCCACATGCGTGGATTTACAGGGTGGAGAGGTTCTTCACGGTGGCCCGCATGTCTGAGGCACAGAAGTTGGAGGCGGCGGTAGTATGTATGGAGGGACGAGCTCTAGGGTGGTATCAGTGGAGGGAGAGCGGCACCCCTTTGGCAGTCGGGAGGAGATCAAGGATCGCATACTAGAGAGGTTTCGAGAGCCACACATGGGGAACCTGCATAAGCAATTGTACGCACTCAGGTAGGACGGGCCAGTTGGGGAGTACATAGAGAAATTTGAGGCCCTCTCAGGACGAGTGCGAGAGGTCTCTGATGAGGCAATGGAGGGTACCTTCATGAAGGGCCTCTAGCCCGTTCTTTGCTCATGAATTCACCCATACAAACATCAGGGGCTAGTGGAGGTCATGGAGATGGCACAGATGGAAGATGACCATCAGATGGAGGAGAGGAGAGCAAGAGCGGTTGGGATGGGCAGGTCTAGCGGGGAGCTTCAGCAGCAGCAGGGGGCCAAAGGCAGCTATATGGACAGATCAGACGAATAAGGAGAAGGCGTGGGAGAAGAGCGGTGTACCACCAACAGGGGGATAGTTCAGGAGGATGACGGACGCTGAGATGATGAGAATAGTCAGAAGGGGCTCTGCTTTAGGTGCGATGAGAGGTTCATACCAGGCCACATGTGCGCAGGACACAAGCTGCAGATACTATTGTTAGAGGATGAGGATGAGGATGAGGAGGCTGAGGTGGAGGATGAGACCGTCGAGGATGAGGATGCAGATCACCACCATCTAGACGTGGCTGAGGTTTTCTTAAACTTCGTGGTAAGGTTCACGCCGAACCATACCATGAAGTTGATGGGACATATCTATGACCAGGAGGTGACAGTTCGTATTGACAGTGTGACTACTCACAATTTCATCTCCAGAAGGGTGGTTGAGCAACAGGGACTTTAGCTGGTAGACAATGGCAGTTTTAGTATGATGATGTGGACTGGCAAGAAGAAGAGTAGCAGAGGAGTGTGCCGAGGACTGGTACTGACATTGCAGGGGATACATGTGTTAGCTGATTTTTTGCCCCTAGATTTGGAAAGTACAGATGTCATCATGGGTATGACGTGGTTACAGACGCCGGAAGAGATGAAGGTGAACTGGAAGTTTCTTAGGATGGAGTTCCACGAGGACGAGAGAGCAGTGGTATTGCAGGGGGACTCTAGTCTGTGTAGAGCATTGATCTCGTTGAAGACCATAGCGTAGACCATCCAGGCAGGGGGCGGTTTTCTGGTCGAGCTACACACGCTAGTAGGAGAGGGTGGCGCTGAGGCCGAGAGTGGGTAACCGATCCCAGGAGTTGTGCAGATGTTGCTGGAGCAGTATGAGGAGGTTTTTAGGAGCCTAGAGGCATTCCCTTGCCTAGGGACCACGAGTACACCATAGTGTTGCGAGAGGGCGTGTCCCACATCAGCGTGAGGGCTTATCGCTACCCCCAGGCACAGAAGCATGAGATCGAGAGGATAATGGCAGAGATGGTCCAGGCTGGTGTTATCCATCCCAGCGAGAGTCCTTTTTCTAGCACTGTGTTGGTGAAGAAGAAGGATGTGAGTTGGCGCTTCTGTGTAGACTACAGAGCATTGAATAAGGAGACAATGTCCGATAAGTTCTCCATCCCGGTGATTGACGAGTCCTGGACGAGTTGCATGATTAAGCCATATTTACGAAGATTGACCTCAAATCCGGCTACCATCGGATCAGGATGCGCGATGTGGATGTGCCAAAGAATGCATTCAAGACGCATGAAGGCCACTACGAGTTCCTCGTCATGCCTTTTGGCTTGACGAACTCACCGGTTACCTTTCAGGCCTTGATGAATAATGTATTCCGTCCTTACCTTAGGCGTGTCCTTGTATTTTTCGACGATATTCTGGTGTACAGTCGTTCTCTGGAGGAGCATTTGGACCATCTGCAGATAGTATTTCAGGAGTTGTAGTTCCACCAGCTGTATGCAAATAGGAAGACATGTCTTTTGGACAGTCACATGTGGAGTATCTGGGACATGTGGTGTCCTCAGACGGTGTAGCAGTTGACAGGCGAAGATAGCGACGATGCTGGACTGGCCGTGCCCCACCACACTTAGGGGTTTGAGAGGGTTCCTTGGACTTACAGGTTACTACAGGAGATTTGTGCAGGGACATGGTATGATCGCTTAGCCATTCACGGAGCTACTAAAGGACTAATTTGTTTGGAGTGACGAGGCGACGCGAGCATTTGAGGCCTTGAAGGTCATGACTACCGTATATGTGTTGGCATTACTAGACTTCTCTATACCTTTTGTTGTGGAGGTAGATGCGTCAGGGCATGGACTGGGGGCGGTGCTTATGTAGAATCAGCGACCTATTGCCTATTACAGCCAGGTACTGACAACGAGGGCCAGGATGAAGTCTGTTTACTTGAGGGAGTTGATGGCTATAATCCTCTCTGTTCAGAAGTGGAGGCCATATTTGTTGGGGCGGACATTCTTGGTGCACATAGATAAGAGGAGTCTTAAGTACCTGTTGGAGCAGCGAATGGTAGCAAAGGAGCATCAGAAGTAGCTACGGAAGTTGATGGGGGTACAGATTCGAGATAAAGTATCGCCCAGGACTAGAGAACAAGGCTGCAGATGCACTGTCTCGGCGGGACGAGGATATACATTTGGCAGTGTTGACAGTTCAGTGCTACAGGACTGGGAGCCCTTGCTGCGAGAGGTTGAGGGGGACCAGGAGCTGGTAGGCATTCAGACGGCACTTCTACAGGGGTCAACGGACCACCCAGGGTATGCCTTGCAGGATGTGAGATTGTTATATTTGGGGCGCCTGGTGCTATCGAGGACATCCATCCACATCCTAGCTATTCTTTAGGAGTTTCACTGTAGTGCAGTGGGCGAACATTCTGGGGTTCTCAAGACCTATTAGAGATTGGCTAGGGAGGTATATTGGAGGGGGATGAAGAAAGATGTATCAAAGATGGTGGCGGAGTGTGACGTGTACCAGCGTCACAAGTATACGACGATGGCCACTGGAGGTTTGTTGCAGCTGTTATACTTTCTAGAGCGAGTCTGGGAGGATCTCTCCATGGACTTCATAGATGTGTTGCCTAAGTCTGGTGGGTTCTCAGTGATACTTGTTGTGGTAGACCGCCTCAGTAAGTATGCGTATTTCATACCACTCAGGCACACTTACATCGCAGTTTTGGTAGCGGAGGTGTTTCTGAGGGAGGTCATTCGTTTACATGGGCCGCCAAAATCCATTGTCTCTGATAGGGATAAGGTCTTTCTGAGTAGATTCTGACATGAGCTTTTTAGGCTACATGGTACAGTATTGAGGCGAAGCACCGCATACCATCCCTAGACAGACGGCCAGACTGAGGTCGTCAACAGGAGCATCGAGACTTATTTACGGTGTTTCATTTTAGAGTGGCCAAAGGAGTGGGCCCGTTGGCTGGCATGTGCGGAATACTGGTACAATACAACCTATCACGCAGCAGCTCAGACGACGCCTTTCATGATTATGTATGGTAGGGACCCTCCACATTTGCTGCATTATGGGCGGGAGACGACTCCAGTTTCAGATGTAGAGCAATACTTGGCAGAGCGGGACCGGATTTTGGAGGAGCTGAAGCTTTATTTGGCTAGAGCTCAGCAGGTCATAAAGGCGAGGGCCAACTTACATCGCAGAGATGAGCAGTTCGACGTGGGGTCATGGTTTATCTAAAGTTGCGTCCTTACAGACAGAAGTCCCTAGCTCATAGAAGAAATGAAAAGCTCTCCCCAGATATTTTGAGCCTTGAGGTAAAGGCCAATGTGGGACCAGTTGCTTATAGATTGAAGTTGCCCCCATGATCGGCCATCCATCCTGTATTCCATGTGTCCCAGTTACGCCAGGCGATTGGCGAGCATACACCTCCTTCACTGCCAGAGACGTTGACGGAGGATATGGAGGTCATCCTAGAGTCTGAGGAGTTGAAGGGGGTTCGTAGGGGGCACTGGAGAGCGAGAGGTGTTGGTGCATTTGGGTAATTTGCTATTGGACTTTTTAATAATGTGCGTTTTCGCAACTCTTGGACTTTTTAATGTATTTTAATGTATTATGGGGGCATTTGGGTAATTTGCTATTGTCTGAAATTGTATTAGAGGGGAAGGTGTTAGCCGGCCCTAATGATGCTTGATTATTGATTATTGTGTAAGATTATCCAAGGAGAGTGCAGACATCCTCTATACCGGCGTCTTGGGAGGGTGGTTGCCCCTAATAATTGTAGCCAAAGTTATCTTTTTATTCCAATTTCATCAATAAATTTCAGATTCTAATCTTGATCTATCAACGTGCTCTGCAGCATGCAACTTTCATCATTAGGACTGATGCTTCTAAGAGAGCTACTAAGAGAGACAAGTAGATGAACACTGCAATTGATATGCTATCAGCACAATCATGTGGTATTAGTTTTCCCTTTATGAAGTGCACTTTTTGCATAAGACGCTGTAATGCCCTGAAAGCTATTGCACAAGTACTACAGGGGGGGTGAATAGCACTTTAAAAATAATCAAGAGTCTAATTCCTAATTATCGTGCAATCACAAACAACTATGCGGAATTAATAAGTACAACAAGAGAATCACAACGCAAACAAACGATGTAATGGGTTCGGATCCACCCAAGTCTCCCCGACTTGTTCCCGGTGATCCTACGTCCCAGACACCCGGATCCCTTCCGGCTACTTGAGTTAGAATCCACTAACTCAAGGTTCCACTAAACTTCTTGTAGAAACTACTACAAGACCGAACAATACAACAATTCGTATCGTGACTCCCACAAACCGGGATTACGAATTTCTCTCACAAACCGAGAGAAAATCACAAATAATAGATTTAATGAAATATAAAGTGCTTACCACAAAATCCTATGCCTTGAGAAATACTTACAGATTTAGAGCAAGAAGGGATTTTGAGAAAGAGTGATCACGAAACCCTAGCAATCACGAGATGAACAGCGGGAGATGGCTAGGACGAAGATGACGGTCGTGATTCAACCTCTCAGGATTATGACCGCACAAAGTTCAAGATCTCTTTGAGAATTAGGTCAAGAATTAGAGAGAGCTTTTTCGAGAGGGAGAGAGCGCTTGAGAATTGATAATCGAATCAATGAATTCAAGATCTGAAATCCCTCTGATAATAGACAAATTTCCATGTTTGAAACGAGTCAAACAGATAAGGGAAGAATCAAAACAGGTCAAGAAAAATCGTGGAAATAAAATCTCCAACGGCTGGAAAATTAAAGCGGCTTAATCGGTCTAAGAAGGATCACTGACCGATTAGTTTGAGAACTAGTCGGTCGGTGAACCTTCTTGGACCGACTAGAAGGTTGACAGAGAATATAGTGAAAATAAGGAGGGTAAACTAGTCGGTCTAAGAAGAAACACCAACCGACTAGTTGGACAACTAGTCGGTCGGCGAGCCTTCTTGGACCGACTAATTGGTCAACAGTAAGTATGCCAAAATACACAAGGATGACTAGTCGGTTCAAGAAGGATTTCCAACCGATTAGATTGACATCTAGTCGGTTGGTCCTTCTACTTGAACCAACTAAGATGTACACAAAGTATGGAACGAAGCGATAAGCTAAGGAGAAACTTTCTAAAGACTTCTAAGACAATCCTAGAGATAAGCTAGGATAGAAATAAGGATAACTAGGCAAGTACTACTCAAGGCTTAACATTCTATGAAATGAAGCTAGAAGACCAAATAAATAACACGACAAACCGTCTTCAAAGCTTCAACATGGAGAATCCGAATCCCTTGTCTTCATTAATAACCCCTTGAGCTTCAATGGAGCTTCAGGCACAACGATCACGCGCTCTAAGAAAGTCTTGGGACGTCGCTTGAGATCTTCAAACTAATTTGGCGACGATCTCCATAACTGCGCTCAAAGAGAATTAGTACATAATATTTATGTTTGTTCATCATCAAAACCAAATCAGGAGAATCAATACTCAACATTCTCCCCCTTTTTGGTGATGACAAACCAACATAAATATAAATCAATAATAATGAGATAAATGAAATTTACTTACTCCTCCTGCATTTATGACTCGTTAGTTCCATATTAAATATTAAACATAAGCATCAAGCAGAAGATAAAAGTATAAGACATGATCCAATTATTGAAATATAGGATCGGAATCCATTTTTATATCTTCACTCCCCCTGAATCTAACATATGAAATTAGATTCACGGTAATTGTTTAAATTACCATTTAGCACAAAGTCATTATTAATTCTCTCCCCCTTTGGCATTATCCAAAAAGAGCGGGAGGAAACAATGGCAACAACCAAGGCTAAAAGAAATTATAAACAAGAGAGACGAAGACCAGGACAACGGTCCAAATGACACCAAACAAAATATCAAAGAAAACAAGGTGTCAACTAGACCATAGTCGAAAAACGAAAAGAGAAATCGTCAAAAACAAAATCAAATCAACGTATTAATAAAAGGAACATACTCTCCAATATCAACATTTTTAACGAATTGATTACATGGAAAACAACTCATGTTTCCATCCAAACAAAGCTATATCATCAATAGAATCGTCGAGCGATGAATTAAACATCAGAGAAAAAAGTACAATGTGCACACAGAGACGGAATGCAATAGGATGGATATATACACATAGAAACATCAAAATTGATACATCCAGACTCCCAAAAAACGATCAACAGCAGATAGCAGTATATGGTGCACAACATACAACAAACCAACATACATCAAAAAGTGTATCACAAAACATACAAAACAACCACCCATCTATGCTAACCCCCACTCTCTCACAATGAGATGGATCATCCAAAGAGTGTAAAGGAGAGTCCTCCAAGGAAGGCTCAGGAGGCAGAGGCAGGATCTGCACCAGCAGCAGGCTGTGCAGACGGAGTGGTGGTCTCGGGAGCAACGGAAGTATCCACCGAAGGGATGGTGGCAGTAGGAGTTCTCTCGGGAGCACGAGCAGAAGAAGCACCAACAGAAGTACCCTCGGGGGCACGAACTGGAGAAGCAGCAGCATGCTCCTCATCCTCAGCAACATCCATGGCCTCCTCATCAGAGACCGTCGGAGGAACCTCCACACCCAAATGATCACAGATGCGAGCAAGCATCTCCTCACAGCGCGCGATACGAGCTTCCTGACGGCTCCAGGAAGCAGAAGAGGCAGCGGGAGACGACGGAGGAGGAACTGAAGGGGTGGTCCGCTGAACGTGACGCAAGGCCGCAAAAGACTTCTTGACGGCGGTCACGTTCAGGGGAGGACCCAAGGGACGCTGATCGTCAGGAGGGAGAGGAACTCTGAAGTGACGAAAGACCAATGTCAAGAGGCACGGATATGGAATATGCGCGGCCTTGGTCGACTTCTTGATGCACTCAAATGAGTCCATCTTGTCCAAAATGATGCGAGCCTAATTTATCTCGCTCCCATCAAATAGGGCATAGATGAGCTTCAGGAAGGGCTGTGACGACAAGCTGGAGGAGCCGTACTTCGGGAGAAGACACGACTTCAGAATCAAATTCAGGACCCACGCATTCGGTTTGAAGGACTTGGAAGGAACGCCAATCATGGCGGGAGGAACAACGTGAAACATGTCAGCTAAGAGGGACTGATCGAGATCGTGGATATTATTCACAGAGATGTCAGAAGGGAGCAGACCAGACGAGGAGACCCCAAGAATCTGTCCTATGATCTCTGCAGTGAGGACAATGGGCGTCCCCAAAACAGTGGTCTCAATACAGTGCTTGTCGTCATACTCACCCCGAACTCGATTTGCATAGAAGAGTTTGACGAGCCGAGGGTAAGGATGAGGATTCGCCTTGGGATCGTGGCGAAGATATTCAAGGAGACCGCTATGGGATAGAAGATCAGCGAGCTTGGGAAAATCAGAGAACTGGACATAGTGCTCGAGGATCAAGGGGCAATGCTCGATACGGTTGTAGGCGGCTAGACACAACGGGTCATTGCGACATAGAGAGATATCCACCCCACCAGAAGGCATGTGAGCCTTCCCCTTTGACGGACGTGAGGAAGAGCGAGGATGAGGGGTAGGTTCCTTCTCAGCAGCCTCAGTCTCTGGGATATAGTCATCGTCGGAGTCAGAGGGTGGTGAGGGAGCACGGTAGGGTCCATGGGTCAAAATCTTTTGTTTGAGCTTGGACTGGGGCTTGGGAGCAGATTGGGTTATTGATTTAGAGGGAGCCGCCTTCTTCTTGAGAGGAGGCGAAGAAGATGATGGAGAGGTATGCGACGAAGGTTGCGGACGAGTGGTTTTGGAGCGACGTTTGGGAGGATTAGGGTTGGATGGAGGATCTACGGTCATCGGAGAGGGACCGGAAGGGCGGATAGGGATTCGAGTTCTCGCCATGAACTCGAGACGAGACAGCACAAAATCGAAAGAAATTGAACCTTAAATACGGAGAGAAAGTGGGAGATACCCTATGAAGGAGGAGATCGACCCTGGAGGAAGAAGGGAGACCGGCGGCGACTGGATGCGGCCGGAGAAGGCGTCGGACGGCGGAGGAAGATGAGTGGGTCGGCGGTTTAGGGTTTTGGGAGGAAGAGGCGCACCGATTAGAATGAATTCTAATCGGTGCGGAGGGGGATTAGTCGATTTAAGTAGGGCCAAAGACGGATTTGCCCTCGCACATCTAGTCGGTCTCAGTTCAAAAGCTGACCGACTAAAATGCAATCTAGTCGGTCGGCAAATGAATTTGGACCGACTAAATGGCAGACATCAAGAAAGGCAAAAAAATAGGGCACGAACTAGTCGGTCTGAGTTCAATGTCTAACCGACTAGAAGTAGAACTAGTCGGTCTGGAGATGAACTGGGACCGACTAAGTGAGTTCAAAAATTTGAGAATGAGAAATTTTGAGTTCTCCCCAAAGAGCACTTGGACTAAGCATCTCCACACTCGCATACGCACTTATTCTACCCCATAAAGCCAGAAAACCATAAATCCGATGCGCAAATCGAAAAACCAATCATAAACCCAATATAAATAAAGAATATCACAGCTAATCCAATAAGAGTTTATGAAACTCATTATCATGCAAGATTATATATTAAAAAATATGACCTTTGGAAGATAAAAAAATTCTTGGAGCCAAATTTAGATTTGTTGCTCCTTTTCTTTTTCTTGAGTACCTGAAGATAAAAACATTGTATCATGGTACCCAAGATCATTGGGTCCTAAGGATTAGACCTTTGGAAGCCAAGTCCTATTGGACTTAGACTTCCCAATGCAATCATGATTGTGCATAACATTCATAAAATATGAGTTTATATAAGCTTGTTTCTCATGCATGCTAGTGTCCTTCGGACCCCAAATAGCGAATGTCTTGGGAGCCCTATTCCTATTGGGAGCATGCACATGTGGTTGATTTCTACGTGGTGCATGTGTTCTACGAGGAAGTGGCCTAGTGTATGCATGATGTGGATAAGCATGCGGCACATGATGAAATGGTGGTGGCAACATATGATACGGTGCATGATAGTAATCATTCATGTAATAATTATGTGGGTGAACATATGCATGTGGGGGAACACGTGCGTGAGTGTGTCTCACTTGGTGTGCACGTGCTTGTGGATGTGGAGCATAGAAGTCATCATAAGTGTGAACTTGTGGAGTAGGAGGTGTGTTCCTACGTGGCATAGTATTTGTATACATAAATGCATGACCCTTCTTTGGAGGTCCACCCAAATTGGGTTTCTTTCCAAAAGGGGATGTGTACTTAGTGGAAGTACCATTGGTAGATGAACTACCCATGGGGTGTTTACTCCCACTAGTTGAGGCATCGGAAGATGGCCTTACAAAGGTGGTGGAAGATTTGGATGCATTTTCCTTCTTATACCCCAAACCAATGCGATGATTGGCCAGAAGTGATTGGCCAGAAGTAAGTCATTCAGAATATTATCCAAATGGTCCTTGCATTTGTTGAATTTTTCAATGCGGCATATTGTGGACTCATATTTCTCAGTGAGAGAAAGTATTTTAGTATCCAAAGTGGACACTTGCGTTGTGAGTTCACAAACACGTGACTTGAGATTCTCATTCTCAATACTCAAAGTTGAGTTTCGAGAAATCAAATTGGCTATCTCGTGTTCATCCGAATCCTTAAGGTTAACATGTTCAAGTTGAGATTTGAGATTTACGATCTCAGTTCTCAGGGCTTCAATAACGGTGTCGTTGTTGGTGATGACAGGTTTATGTGTGGTTTGAAGTCTAGTTAACTCATCTTTGATTTTAGTATATCTATTTACTAACTTAGAATACTTGGACCAAATTTGTTCATTAGCTAATCTTAGGTCATCCATAGTTATCTCTTCACCTTCATCATCGCCTTCATCTGAAGTGGTCTCTTGATCATGTTGCTCTCTTGCCATGAAGCACATGAAGCACATGTGTGCTTTCTCCACTTGTTTTTCATCTGACTCCCCACTTGAGGAATCCTCTTCCGAGTCAGTGAATGTGTCGACAAGCCCTTTCTTGTACTCCTTGTACTTTCTTGACTTGTCGAACTTGGGTGCCTTCCACTTCTCCTTTTGTTTGTTGAGAGGACAATCGACCTTGATGTGTCCTGACTTATTGCATTTGAAACACAAAGGAGCAGATGCATTAGTAGAACCAACTTTAGATTTGTTCTTGAAATTATCTTTTCGGAAGAACCGGTTGAACTTCTTTGCCATGAGGGCCAAAGATTCCATGTCCAACTCATCTTCCGATTCTTCACTATCGGTAGGAGTGGTAGGAGCGGTCTTGAAAGCAATCGCCTTTTTCTTCGGCTCTTCTTGCTTCAAGATTGCCTTCATCTTGTCATTCATCTTGATCTTGCTGTCCTTTCGTACCTCATATGACATCAATGTACCCATTAATTGAACAACAGTATATTTGGACATATCATTACCTTCCTCGATAGCGTAAGTTCGTTTTTCCTAACTCGAAGGAAGTCCGTCAATGATCTTAGCGACCTTCTCTTCTTGGGTATAGGTCTTCCCAAGGGCTTCCAACTCGTTGGTTATATCCACGAAGCGAGCATAGTACTCCTTAATTCTTTCACTCTGTTCCATGTGAAATAACTCGAATTCTTTGTTAGCAACAGTGAGTTTAGAGTGTTTTACCCTGCTCGTTCCTTCGTGTAAGATTAGGAGTTGGTTCCAAATCTGATATGCACTCTTACATGTGCATATCTTGTTGAAATCTTCAGCCTCCAGTGCACACTGTAAGGCATTCATTGCCTTGGCATTGTTCACCTCCGCGGCGACCTCCGCGGCGACCTCCGCAGTAGTCCACTTCGTGAAGTCTTCTTCAGTGGACTCAACATACTCCGTTAACGTGGCTTTCCAAAGTGATGCGCTCCGGAGGAAGGTTTCCATCCGGCATTTCCAGTATCCGTAGTTGGTACCGTTGAAATGAGGAGGCCTAGTTGAGGAGTGTCCTTCGATCACTGAAGAGGCTCCTTCACGATTCTTGAAGGTGCTGTAGTCAGAAGGTGGTCGAACGGCCATGTTGTCGTTGTTTGTCATAGCTATGAACTTGGCTTTGATACCAAATGTAATGCCCTGAAAGCTACTGCACAAGTACTAAGGGGGGGTGAATAGTACTTTAAAAATAATCAAGAGTCTAATTCCTAATTATCGTGCAATCACAAACTATGCGGAATTAATAAGTACAACAAGAGAATCACAACACAAACAAACGATGTAATGGGTTTGGATCTACCCAAGTCTCCCCGACTTGTTCCCGGTGATCCTACGTCCCAGACACCGGATCCCTTCCGGCTACTTCCACTAAACAACTTCTTGTAGAAACTACTACAAGACCAAACAATACAACAATTCGTATCGTGACTCCAACAAACCAGGAACACGAATTTCTCTCACAAACCGAGAGAAAATCACAAATAATTGATTTAATGAAATAGAAAGTGCTTACCACAAAATCCTATGCCTTGAGAAATACTTACAGATTTAGGGCAAGGAGGGATTGTGAGAAAGAGTGATCACGAAACCCTAGCAATCACGAGATGAACAACGGGAGATGGCTAGGACGAAGATGACGGTCGTGATTCAACCTCTCAAGAGTATGACCGCACAAAGCTTAAGATCTCTTTGAGAATTAGGTCAAGAATTAGAGAGAGCTTTTTTGAGAGGGAGAGAGCGCTTGAGAATTGATAATCGAATCAATGAATTCGAGATCTGAAATCCCTCTGATAATAGACAAATTTTCATGTTTGAAACGAGTCAAACAGATAAGGAAAGAATCAAAACAGATCAAGAAAAATCGTGGAAATAAAATCTCCAATGGCTGGAAAATTAAAGCTGCTTAATCGGTCTAAGAAGGATCACTGACCGATTAGTTTGAGAACTAGTCGGTCGGTGAATCTTCTTGGACCGACTAAAAGGTTGACAGAGAATATAGTGAAACTAAGGAGGGTAAACTAGTCGGTCTAAGAAGAAACACCGACCGACTAGTTGGACAACTAGTCGGTCGGTGAGCCATCTTGGACCGACTAATTGGTCAACAGTAAGTATGCCAAAATACACAAGGATGACTAGTCAGTTCAAGAAGGATTTCCAACCGATTAGATTGACATCTAGTCGGTTGGTCCTACTTGAACCAACTAAGATACACACAAAGTATGGAACGAAGCGATAAGCTAAGGAGAAACTTTCTAAAGACTTCTAAGACAATCCTAGAGATAAGCTAGGATAGAAATAAGGATAACTAGGCAAGTACTACTCAAGGCTTAACATTATATGAAATGAAGCTAGAAGACCAAATAAATAACATGACAAACCGTCTTCGAAGCTTCAACATGGAGAATCCGAATCCCTTGACTTCATTAATAACCCCTTGAGCTTCAACGAAGCTTCAGGCACAACGATCACGCGCTCTAAGAAAGTCTTGGGACGTCGCTTGAGATCTTCAAACTAATTTGGCGACGATCTCCATAACTGCGCTCAAAGAGAATTAGTACCCAATATTTATGTTTGTTCATCATCAAAACCAAATCAGGGGAATCAATACTCGACAGATGCTACCAAGAACTAGTGGCATAACTAGACCTTTGCTTTGGTGGGGTCTCAATACATATATATTTCTAGTGGGGGCCTAATACATGTACATACACGCATATATACGCATGTACACATGCATATATTCTTGTTTTTTTTTCAAATTTTTGTGAGGGCCAGTGCCCTCACAACTCAAAGGACAGATCCGCCTCTACCAAGAATGTTCCTTTGCAGCCATGATTTTGAAAACGACCAGAATGCTTGGTGATAAAGGTATTGCTCATGTACCACAAGATTAACCATCCATCGTCAACTTGTTTTTGGGATTGTCACTTCCGGGATGGTGGAAGTGACTTGTTTTTTATAACCTTCTATTTGGACTGGGATTAACTAGCAAAACAAGTACCACAATTATTTGTTTCAGACTTGTAATTGACTTGTGATTATAACCTCAATTATTGAGATAGTACTACCCCTCAATTATAAGTCTGACGTGTGATTCAGACCATGGACATCACATCGAAGAAGGATGAGAGAAAACAAATACTTGAGGTAGTACTACCCCTGTTTGCTAGTCAATCATCCCATGTTAGGCCATGCTGGGACCCTCAGGGCCCTGGCGGCCCTGTAAGCCCTTGACAGGGCCTGACCAGGGCTAGCCAGCCCTGGACAGGGCTGTCCCGGGGCGGCTGGAGCCCTGGGGTCATTGATTTAGCTCGCCGTCGTACCTCTCCTTGTCCGCCGCTTCCTCGAAGTAATTGTCTGTGTCCGAAAGCAACCCTTTGACAAAATCTTCCGCTTTTTCTTTCCTTCTCTAAAGACTTCTCATTTGCCCTAGATCTGGGTTTTCGTTCAGATCTGAACCCTTTGTCGCCCTTTGGATCTGAAAAGTGTTGCGCTAGGGTTTGTATGAGGGTCCCCAACTTTGCCTCGAGCGCATCCGTTGCTTTCTGCCCTTCCTCTATTGATGCCCCAATCTTCGATTTGAAAGATGTGTAGTCTTCTACCAAATTGGTAATCGACTTCCTCATATCCGTGACTTCCACATCGAGTCTTGCCTCCAAAAGTTCTATCTTTTTCTTTGCTTCCACCTCTGCCATGAATCGAACGAGCTCTGATACTAATTGATGCGATCCATTAGGGTTTTGATGATAAAAAGGGATTTTATGGTGAAATGTGGGATTTTTATGGGAAAGGTGGGATTTTAGGGGGAAAATAGGGGGATTTGGAGGAAAAGAAGGATTTTATTAAAAAAAAACTAAAATATTAAGGATAAATTTGGCCACAATTGGAGAGAAGGCCGATCTCTTAGCTTTTCCTTTGAGATGAAAAGCCTAAGTCTTCCAAACTAGGGTTCGTTGACGCATATTACAAATTTCCTCTCAATAATCAAGCATGAAAACTCTTCCCTAGCTGGTCTTAGCTCTAATAAAGAGAAAATGACAGAAAATTACAGATTTACGATAAAGCCAATGATACGGAAAATTACAAAAAGACCCCATAAGATCTGAAAATTTCAAAAATGCTACCGATGGTCCTAAATGGAAAATGCATCATGGGCTTCTAGTAATGTTGGACGACAAGTGGACTATAAACATGATTTTTAGATAGTTAAAGAATTAAGATATTCCTTTCTGGGATCATGTTAGTATTTCCCATGTTAACAGTTTTGAAGAAATATAATATATAGTGTGTTCACGATAGAGGCAGCTTCAGTTGAGTGCATACACAATAAGGTAGATATAGCTTCAATCAAGGTTACCAGTACTATGGATTGCTCTGGTACTTGGAACAAAAGCTGTTACATAAAACACCAAGTGGGAACAAAGTACATTTATTAACGAGATTGTTAAAGATTTTTTGGATTTCTATACACATTTACGGGCAAATACACGTGCATAACAATTTGCATTATAAAATTTAGTAAAGGCACAACCCATCCTGGTAACAATGTTCTTTTAATTAGTTTAAAAAAGCTATTAAAAATTCAAAATGCTGATTTTACCATTCTAAATTACTAATGTATCATAATTCGAAACGTGTTATCTTGATCGCAGATTGTGTGTGTTTAGCATTTTTAGATAATGCCGGCTTCAATTTAGGATTAAATGAGAGGAACCACTTGAGATAGTTTGGGCATTTGCAATGCATGCCTTTAAGTGAGCCAATTAGGAGATTGACATGATAATAATCGATGTTGTGAGGGCTAGGAGTAGATTAAATAGAACATACATATATGTAGTTTCAAAGGATATGATAGTTGTTAATTTAACATAGTAGATGGTCATTCATAAAGATACCATTGTTGTTGTTTTCATCATAATATGGTCAAGAAATAAAAACACTACGAGATTAGTCTATGAGAAAAATAATGACGTGCAAATAACAATTGAAAACCCCAAAAGGTCCTATCTTGGGGTGTAGGTTTGCTCTTCAAATGGAATTTCACTTGTATATGGCAGTTGAGCTAATGTGAAAAACTTGTGGAGGAATAACATAATAGGTTACATCAAGGTTCCGTTCTAAGTCCACTTCTTTTTATTATAATGATTGAGTAGCTCACTAGGTATTTTTAAGATAATGCACATTAGTGTGTATTATTTACCGATGACATTGTTTTGATAGATAAGATCAAAAGTGATGTACATATAGGTAGATGTTTAAGATTTGGACTTTGAAGGTAGACGTGAGATTCGAGTTTTTGATTTAAAAGGAATGAGACGAGTATATGGGATGTAAGTTCGGTAGAGTGGGACATAAAAATCATAACATGGTGAAGTTGGATGAGGGTTAGCTATCCAGGAGGGTGCTGAAATTAAGAAAGATGTTAAATATAGAATCAAAGCATATTGGTTGAAATGGAGAGTTGCAACAGGACTGTTGTATGATCGGAGTATACCTTTGCAGTTAAAGGATAAATTTATAATGATGGCTATTAGATTAGCTTTGTTTTGAGTTATCACCAAGAAGCATATACTTGTGTGGCAAAGATGCAATATTGCAGTGGATGTGTGGAAACATTAGAAAAGATTTGGCGAGGAACGAGAAAATCCGAACGACGATATGTGTGGTCCATATAGTCTAAGATGAGAAAATATTGTTTGAGATAGTTTGGCCATATACGCCGAAAGACATGCCGTTTGAAAGACACAACATATGAGTGTTGAGATCAAGAGAAAGAGTGGTCAGTTAAAGAAGACATGAACAGAAGTGATAATAAGTGATATGAAAGATCTTGGTTTGACGGAAGAAAAAGCTTTAGATCGTAATGCATGAACAAGTATATGACATTAAAACTTGTTTGTGTTTATTTATTACTATTATTATTTCTTTTATTCATTCATCATCATCATCATCATTTTATTATTATTATTATTATTATTATTGTTATTGTTATTTCTTTTTATTTGTTATTATTATGATTATTTTATTTTCTCTCTTTCTATTGAGTCCAAACCTAATTTTTTGGATGAAGGCTAAGATTTGATTATGATTATGATAGGGTAGTAAGCTCCTCATCGAAGAATTAACTAAACCTAAGAAAGTCTGTTGAACTGTGAAAGTTGCTCTTAAAATGGGAGTTTGCTTGGTTAAAATCTCATGGATGTCAAGCAAGGTGGTTCTCAAAAAAAATTAATTTGATTGGAACATAAGAAGACTTGTCAACTTATTATACATAAAATTTTGCATGTATTTGTCGAAGTTGTCTTGTATATTAGTGACATCTATATTTTTGCTGAAATTCTTGGACTGCAGGTATGATGTTGCAGCCTTTCTGTCGCACAGAATGTTTGAGACAGGTGATCCGGTAATGGTCTGAAATCTTCTTGCATAGTCGGTAATTTAAAATGATACGAATAACATTATTATGTTTATATTCATATATTTTGCTTAAAAGGCATTCACCCCATGGTAAGTGTTGTTTGAGGTTGTATCTTTCAAGGACAAGCCTCCACTGGGACTAACTTTCAGTAGCATAATTAATTAAGTCTCAAATTTCAGCACTAAGATTTTATTAACGTGATTGATGATAAATATATACTCTCTTTTCAAACCATTTGTAATTTTGGCATATGGTATATAATAATTTTGTTAATTTTGTTCTGTTCCATAAATTAAAATACCATGCCATATAGATGGGTAAAACATTTGTAAGCTTAATTGATGGTTTGTAACAGGAAGTTCGGGTTCGGTTCTCGGGCTTTGGTGTGGAAGAGGATGAATGGGTTAATGTGCGCAACTGCGTCAGACAACGGTCTCTTCCA